>JASDQU010206668.1:0-14124 GCA_032191745.1 Picea mariana
GAACATTATGCGAGCACTATCATACTGCAAATCCTTTACGATTTCATAGTTCTGTGAATTAATATCTATTCCTTATCAGCGATTACTACACAGACATTACTACACAGGAATATATGTACAATTCCACAAGTCTATGAATACACGTGACAGCATATAAATTCAAGATGCATTTTAAACAGAACACTTATCAGGAATAAGTTCAGCAAGGAAAGCAACCGCTGAAAGGGGTGCTCGTTTCCACCCAACCGTAGGCGTAGCGACTCCTACAGGATTTACCACTAGCCACCCCCGAGCTGAGACCACGATTTCCTGAGACTTGCATCTTCCTGTATTCCAGTGTCCAGGAGCGAAGGTTGCAATCCTTCCTCCCTATGATCACTCACTCTGCGTAGCAAAATCGCCAGAGTTCCCCTCGCGTCTGCCCCCCGTCAATCGTTCCAGCCATACGCCTTATCCTCTCGCGAGGTTGCGTGTGGCACGATTACCCTCGCGCTGTCAGTCATGATGGCTCTACGGATAGGCGGTTCACCTCCCCATCCCTCATCAATCCATCCACCTACCAGCCTGCAAGGCATTTATTTCANGGCTAGCGAGCCGCTTTTGGTTCTCCGGGCCAGTGGAGTCCAAATACGGTATTTTAAATCCTTGGTGGAAGTTAACGCCCCTTTTTCAAGGTGACCTCCACCACCATCGTGGTCTCTTTTTCTGCACATCCCCTCTCAGCAGTTCTGTAATATAAATTCATAATGTTATTTATATGTTCATCATGCTTTAGCATGGTAATTCCTGTATTAGGATTAATTACAAATTTGGGGGAAACATGGTGTTACAATTCTCCAAGGGGAGAATGGGGTCGACGACTAGAAACAAATTGACTGCTTGGATTACACTCTCTAATGGGAGAGTGGGATCGACCGATGATGGGATCAGATCGACCACTTTTTCAACATGATCAACTAAGGAAGTGACCAGATTGACTACATGATCAACTAGACTGACTGATGAAGGGACCATATTGATCATTCCATCAACTACAGGTGGGTCGAGAGTAAGCTTGCGATAAGCAGCTGGAAGTTGAGGTTTTGAAATAGTCATGTCTTCCAGTAATTTCGAGGATTCGTCCATATGAGGGCAAAGGTGAGTTTGATGACTCCCTCTGCATAACATACACAGGAACTTGACTCTAGTTTTCTTCTTCCCAATGACATCTTGACTAGTTGACGGGAGGTCACCAACATGTTGTTCATAAGATGATGACATGGGTTGGTGAGGGTGTATAGACTATGCTTCTAGAACCTTGGATAGACCAGGGCAATCCTTAAGAATATGGCTACCCTTACAAAGCCTTCAAGGGTACTTGGTCTTACGGGTTGTTTGGGTGATCTTGGCATCATCAACACTCCCAACATGATTATCAATAACTGGTGGTTTTCCAACATGTCTGGCAGTGGTTGAAAGTTTGGACCCTTCCTTATTTTTCTTCTTCTTCTTCTTCCTTTTCTTCTTCTTCTTATCCACCGATTTACTAGCTTCAAATCTTTTACTCAGTGAAGAAGATGAAACAGAAGAAGACCTTGCAAGTGGAGAAGGTGAAGAATATATTACTGGTGAAGAAGGTGAGGGATCAACACGAGGTTGATGTTCTTGGGGGGAAGTTCTTACATCTGAAGCACTAGTTGCATTCAAGATTACCTGAGTGGAAAACAACCACACTGACAATCCAATCGTGAGGCCTAGAAGGCTCAAAGTAGTGATGTAAGGAGGACCAATGATTCTGTAAGAAGGAAAAAAAAAGGTTCCCCTGGAGTAGGGGTTCCTTCATTGATCATTTCATGAACTGATGCCATTAAATAAATATCCAACCTAGAGTCTGCTAGGGAAAACAAACAACACACACTAAAAATCTAGGAAGGAAACAAGCAAACAAAACCTTCTTACAATGAAAACACTAGTTGGTGATGAAATCCAAAGTTGCGAGGACAATGTAAGAAGGGGATGAGATAGAGCAGGTGGAAAAGTTACGTTGACGACCTGCTTAACGAACTTACGCCTTGGTGCAAACTCCCACACATAAATGTGGGTATACCCTCCAAGGATCCCGAGTGAGTTTGGCCAACGTCGATTCCAGGTACCGTGAATACTTGCCCCTGCACAGTCACCTCATGTAAAGACCCTAAAGAGATAGGCCACTAAGGTTACCAATTACTCCAATGATGCATGGGGAAACAATCGACAATCTGATCCACGTGAAAAGACAGGGTATCTAAGCCTGAAATCAACTCTAGAATCTCCCACACATAATCGTGGGTATACTCTCAAGTGACCCTCAATAATACGCGTAATCCTTACACCAAGACCAACAAAGCATGGTGAGTAACTCTACGAGTCTTAATGCGACCTCGTGATTGACCCTTGTGTTAGAAGGGCTTCCCATGAAAAAATGTAATAAGTGGATTTCACTGCTTCCTAACTCAATATTATATGTTTGTTTACATCTTTGGAAAGTTATCTTTCACACCTATTTCAAATCCCTACAACTAATCTAATGTTGGTTTGCTACCAACAAAATATATAAATGTCTAATCAATTTTATAAGGGATTTATTTTTAAGGTTGTTGTTACTCAAGAGGAAAGTGGTGTGGACTAAATGATGTTTTGATTGACTCTAAACAATGCAAATAAATGAGAATGAAAATATTTCACTTCAATGAAAGCTATATTATGAGAAGGAGAAAATGTTTATCATTCCCATATGCACAATGTCCCAAAATTTTATTAAACTCATCAATATCAAGAGTCTCAAGAAATGAGCAAAATAGACTATACACCAATACATGATTCTTGCCCCCCCCCGACCATGAGGGGGATTTTTTTTTTAGAATTCAAGACCAAAAACGCCAAAAATCATGCAATTTCGCTACCTCAAATGCAAAGATGCCCCCAATCTAATATAAAGCAAGATTTTTTTTTTTTGTTTCAAAGATAGCTAAAAGCAATAGAAAATCACTTAAAAACAAACACAACTCAAACAAAGTTTTTTTTTTAGCACGAGTTATTCAAAAAAAAGAAGTGTTCTTTTCACTAAACAATTCTAAAGAAAAACAAAACTTTGTAACCGAAAGACACTTAAAGCAAGAGATAAAATCTTTCAAAAGAAAACAAGCTAAAACAAAACAAAGATGGCTAAAAGCAGATTGTAATCTGTCAACTAGATTGTAAACAGACCCAACAAATTGTTAGGCTCCAATATACTGATGTAAATTAGAGTGCAAATGATTGTCAATCCGGTGTTTGTAAGACTTAGAGGCACATCCAAAATATATGGATTTAGAGATAATTTTTATTCTTTCAATGGGAATGAACCAAAACCTATTCTAAGAGCTGAATATGGAGGAGATGCTAAGCTTCTGTTCAGAAGTCCTTTTCATAGATCTCACGACAGTAATCAACAATTGTTTCCTAAAGGGCATTTGATCAACAATAAACATTCAAAGAGACATTTGAAAACTAGCTCATAGGCTTATCAATGCTAGAAGGACAAAACTCTTATTCAAGAGATGCATTCATTGTTTTCTTTCATTCATTAACAATCTTCACCAATTCTTGTTAAATAAAAAGTACTAAAAGTGTAAATAACTCAAAAAGCATTTATGATCATCCTAATGCTTTAAAGCAAACCACACATTGAATTCTTATTCAAGAAATCATTCACAACATGAGTAAGGCTTTGAAACATTAAGCATATTACTTAACTATGGAATTCATCTAACTATAGAAAATATATGAATAAAACTCATCTACAACAAGATCTGATCTAAATCATGTATCAAAGATTACTTGAAAAGAACATAAGGGAAGAGTGTACTAGTTTGGCAAAGGGGGCCCTCCAATGCTTCACTTGTACACTTGAGTTGTCTCAGCTAAAAAGTACTTCCAACAACATTCACATCATCATATCATAGACATTATCAAGAACAAAAACGCAGAACTGATCTCAAGATTGCAAATTCCAAAGTTTCTTCATTCACATCCAAGGGTGTCATACTAGTCTATGTCTTAGAGTATTTAGAAAAGAGTTTTGAAACTAATAATGCTCATAAATCTCCTAAATATCATGATCAGATCCATAAAATATTCTAGGAAGGTCGAATGCCCCCTTCAGATCCATAAAATATGAACAAATCCCAAGAAAATCTAAAACTGTCCATGATTTTATGCTAAACAGGGTATTTTCTGCTGAAGTGGCCCTGTTTGACCAGCGTTGACCAGACACCTGGAAAGATTAGATCTCAAAGATGATAGGTAATCATCCATCCTTGTACATCAAGGATCATGACCCAAGTCTCAGATTTCGCCCAACTATCCTGCAATTATACGAACCTAGGAGCAATTACGGGATTTAGTCAAATCCTGTAATTTCTGATAAATTTTTAATTTTATTGCCAAAAAAATTCGAAAATTCAATTCTTAAGCTAAAGAATGATAAATGTACCTTGCATAAGTTGTTTTATGGAAAATATGGAGGCAAAATGGATGGTTTTGGAGGCAAAAGTATAGTTTATAGAGTGAAAAGGAAGCATAAAAATGTACTCAACACAAATCACCCCAAACACTTACCACAAATCTAGGTAAGGAAAAACCACCCAAAGCTAAAATTTTTTCCAAATCGTCGCACGCTGTAAGACCAACACAGAGTGACGATCCCAGGTCGCCACAAGCTAGAGAAAAAATACAGTGTGGCGTCGCCCCACTGTGTCAGAAACGTAGGATGTGTCGATCCTGGATCGTCGCACTGTCCCTCAAAGCAGGGTGCGATGATCAAAAGAAAAAAATGAAAAAATAAAAAACATCAAGGTTTTTCCAGTGAAGTTTAACAGTCAGAAAGTCAAGCTAGATCTCCCAGTGACTTAGAAAATAGAACCCAAGCAACCAAAGTAAGAAATTAAGACAAACTAGGAAAATAATCTGTCCCCAGTATGGTCACCAATTTTGTTATCAGGATAATTGTTAAGTGCGGACAGAAATCAATCCCCCTAGATTCACTACGAAACTAGAACAAAACGAGACAATACACTACTCTTTCCTTAAATTTCAATTATCAAATGAGAAATGGATCTAGAACATACCTTTTAAATATCGAAGATCCGACTTCGCCAATGCAATCCAAGCTCCGTCGTGAGGTTTATGGAGACATATTTACAAAGGAATACAAGCCAACGAAGACAAGAATAACATAGTCTATTTGATATGAAACTATGTATGTGATCAAGGAATCATACAATATGAACAATTGACATTCATATAGAAAATAAAAGTATATCTGTATTAAATAATGTGGAAGAAAGATACGACCATATGCCTTGATGTCGTCAGGTTCCTTCCAATAGTTCCTTGATTCCCACACACTTCTGATCCACAGATTCTGTGACTATAGATCCGAAAGTCACTCACAATCTATCTTGACAAAGCAAAGCTCAAATCCACTCTAACCAATCTAAAAATCTCAAGCCAACTTTCCAATCTCAATCCAATCCACCAAGCCCAAGCTAACTTTCTCCATGAGAGCTCCTCTCCTTTTATAAACTGAAGAGGAGAAGGTGAGGAGGTTAGGATGATCCCACTAAATCATGAAAGCGAGTAAGATCCAAACCATTCAAAGGCCACCTCACCATAGAAGCTTCTCCTTCTAGAAGCATCGAGAAGATTCTCGTTTTTCCCATTTAAGAAAATCGCCGCACCCTAGCCATAGGGTAGCCTGCAGAGATGTTGCAAACCAGTTTCAGGGTAGAGGGCGGTGATCAGGCATCGCCGCACCCTGTGTATAGTGCATCCTGCGACAATCTTCCTTAATAGTGTTTTTACAAAGGAAAATACAACTTCTTCTCTCAGGGAAAGTTCTTCTCCCTTCTTTCTTCAGGAATTTGGGCCACTGATCCATTTGAAGACAACAAATAGGTTTACATCATTAACAGTCATAGGGATGATGAAAATAATGTGTAACAATGCTCAAAAGAAAGAAAATAAATGGTGTGTTGATAGTGGGTGCTCAAGCCACATGAAAGGGGATAAGAACAAGTTTCACACTTTAAAGGAAGTAAATGAAGGCGGTGCAACATTTGGAGATAATGCCACCACAATGATATCCAGAAAAGGTACTCTTAGTCTTGGTAATGGAAATACTAAAACAAAGAATGTCTTGTATATTGAAGATTTGGAACATAATATTCTTAGTGTCAGTAAAATGTGTGATCAAGGACACACTCTCACGTTTTATTCTCAAGGATGTGAGATAATGAAGAAAGGATCGGGAAGATTAGTGGAAAATGCATAAAGAACCTCAAGTAATGTATATATCCTCAATGAGATCAAGGGATAAAAAGGCTGTATGACACAAATAGATGAGAGCTGGTTATGACATAGAATAATGGGCCATATAAACTTTGATAATCTAATAAAAATCAACACCGAACAAGCAGTGAGAGATATATCAAAGATGACTAAACCTTCAAAAACTATTTGCAAGCAATGTCAGCATGAGAAATAAATAACAGAAAGCTTCAAATCAAAGGAGTACTCAACAAAAAAGCCATTAGAACTCGTTCACATGGATATTTGTGGGCCTACAAGAGCACAAATTTTACAAGGTGAAAAATACTTCATGTTGCTCATTGATGATTACTCTAGAATGCCATGGGTTACATTTCTAAAAGAAAAATATGAATCGTTTGAGAAGTTCAAAGCATTCAAAGCCTTGATTGAAAATGAAACTAATTTGAAAATCAATTGCTTGATATGAGACAAAAGAGGCGAGTTTATATGAAATGAATTTGAATATTTTTGTGAGCTTCATGGAATAAAGAGACATTTTTGAGCTGCAAGAAATCCATAGTAGAATGGAGTGGTAGAAATGAAGAATCAAACCATACAAGAGATGGATAGAACAATGTTGAATGAAACTAATATATCATATAAGTTTTGGACAAAAACAATCAATACCGTAGTCTACATTCTCAATAGAGGGAAAATCAGAGTCAACAACAACAAAACACCTTATGAATTATGGAAAGATAGACTAGCAACAGTTAAATACTTTAATAGCTACATAAATAGAAATGATGATGACTTGGGAAAATTTGTCTCCAGAGTTGATGAAGGTATTTTTCTTGGTTATTCTTCAAGAAGCAAGGATTATCGATGTTACAATAAAGCATTGGGAAAAATCGTAGAGAGTGAGAATGTGAAAGTGGATGAAGCAGTGCATTAGAAGGGGAAAGAAAATGTTCAAACAGAGGAGCCAAGCTACAAAGAAGAAGAGGAAGAAGAAGAAGAAAAAGAAGAATGAGAATAAAATTAAGAATAAAAATCATAACATCAAGATACAAAGACACCATCTAGATTTATCTGAAAGAATCGTTTAGAAAATTTAATTCTTGGTAAATTATAAATATATGAGAGTTCAGACTAGAAGAATACCAGAAAGTGCACCAGAACATGCAAACTTGTCTTTTCTATCTAAAATATATCCTAATAAATTTACAAAAGTTAGCGAAGATAAGCATTTGATTGATGCCATGGAAGAAGAGCTAAATCAAATTGAGAAGAATGAGACATGAGAACTTGTTCCAAGACCAAAAGATAAAAATGTGATGGAAAAATAATAAGAAATAAAGCAATATTGGTTTATAAAGTCTATGCTCAAGTTGAAGGTATCGATTTCGAAGAAACCTTTTCCCTATTTGCAAGACTAGAAGCTATTATAATTTTTTTGGCATTAGCATGTTTCAATAACTTCAAAGTATATCAAATGGGTGTGAAGTATGCCTTCATCAATGACAATTTAGAGGAAGAAGTATACATTGAATAGCCAAAAGGATTCTTAATGTCAAAAAATAAGGATAATGTGTGCATATTGAAGAAAACACTGTATGGGATAAAACAAGCTTCTAGAGTATGGTATTCAAGACTTGACAAATATCTACAAAAGAAGGTTTCAAAAGAGAAATTGTTGATAGTAATATCTACATCAAGACAATGGGAGAAAAACAATTGATTATTATGGTTTATGTAGATGGCATCATTTTTGGAGGCAATATGAACAAAATGTGCCAAGAGTTTGAAATATATATGCCAAAGGAATTTGAGATGTTTATGCTCCGTGAATTGTCATTTTTTTTAATTGATTTACAAATTTCTCAATTCTAAAAAGGCATATTCATTTCACAAACCAAGTATTATCACTGAAATTTTGTCTGCAACATTGCACACAAATGGTTATAGAAATACAACAATGCCAACATCAATTAGTTCACCTGCAGCACCAAAATGCATTTCAAAAGGCAAAAACTATACAATTGGGCAAAAAATTGACATGTGCAAACTCACTAGAGGAAGCACGTGCACAATGCGCGAGCCAAAAAATCTCGTAGAGTGCACAATGCACCATATGTGCAACTGTGTATGAGAAAATCCGTGCACTCCTGTGAACCATGCATTTATGGTTCTTGTCGCCCCCCCAACCACTTATGGACTAGATCCCAACTTGATTTGAACTTCAGATCTGAGCAAAATCCAAATGGGGGGCTGGTCAAGGACCAAAGGGTGCCCTAAAGGACCCCTTGTTCACACTAAGACCCAGTTGAATATTGCCTTGAAGAAATGATATAAATGGAGGCCATGGGTGCATTAAGAAACCAAGATCTTCATAGTATTGTTATGCTGCCTCAATTCTCCCTTGAGAATCCTCTTTTCTCCTAGGAGCATTCTAGCATCATTCCAATAGGCCATTCCACTCACCTCTTGAGGGAATAGGCAATGCTTTTCTTCATCATTTTACATTTTTCTTCCATTGTAAGAAGAGCTCTCTATTAGGGCACTCAAGATCCCTCCCAAGGAGGAAGAGGGGACCCATAAGTCCTTATTTTTCTCTATGATGTTTTTCCAACTAATATAGTTATCCATTGGTGGCATAATCTTGTTCATTGGTTGATTGTTTATGGTTCTAAAAGTTTATTATGCATTCTAGTTTTTATTTCCTTAGTTGTTTTAGTTTATTTAATTATTTATTTCATGTGTTTGGCTTGTTTAATCCACTCACTAACCTATGTCTTGTCTAGCAGGCCCAACTAGGCATGCAAGTGCCATTGTTTTTCTCACCCACGTGATGAAACAAGCACAACATATTCGTTAGCATACTGGGGAGAGGTATCAATTTTCACCCTATTTTGGCTTAGAGAGAACTTATTTTTAATCCATTTGTCTTACAGGTACCAAAACCAGCCTAACCTTACCTGTCAAAATCTAGATTTTGAGCCGGAGGACGAGAATTTCACATAAAATCCCCCCCGACGCGTATCAGAATGTGCATGGGTATTCCATCCCATAGATGTGCACTCAGTGCACTGTGCGCCCTAAAGACTTCTGTTATTGGTGCATTCTGTGCACTGTTCGCCCAAAAGGTTTCTATTCTTTACACATTTTGTGCACTGTGCGCCCACTGCGCTTATGTCAGAACTGTAACCCGTGCACATTTTCAGAGTTTCAAAATTGTAAGGGTTTTTGTGATAATTTGAAGGCCCCTAGCCTTCAAGTTTTTTCTTTCATGCAAATTGTAAATGCACTCCACGTAGACTCCTTTCCCATATGAAAGGTTAGCTAAACATATTCACTTAGGGGGTAAAAAGAACCATATATTCTCCTCTTTTGCTTTGGTTGCCACATAGATGGCTTGTTTGGTTTGTAAAATTTAAGTTGAGATTATTACTATCACAAATAAAAACACTTGCATTGGAACCAAAAATTAACTTTGATCACTGAGTATGCTCTTCTCTCGCACCATAGAGTGATCTTGAGAATCAAAAAGGTGGTTAAGGGGACATTTCATCTCCCTTAAAAAAAATCTTTAGGAGATGACAAATCCCCCCTAGGGCTCCTCTTAGTTTCATTTTGAAATCATATTAATTTTTTAAGGGCCCATACATGCCCACATGTTGCAAACTTAGGATAGTTTCTTGAAATTTCTTTCTTAGTTTACATCACTAGGGGACTTTAAAGATCAGAGTAACAGGCCCATACATGCCCACATGCTTGCAATCTAGGATAGTTTTTCAAATATTTCTTAGTGTAAACAACATTAGGGAGTTTAAAGGATTGATAAGGACCCATATGTCCACATGCTAGTTCTTTAGGGCTTTTAAAATTCTGTAAGGTTGTACCAATGACACTTAGTAAGATAGGTAACAAATATTTGTAAGGACCACGGGAAGTCCACATGTTGCAAATTCACACATAAATTATTAAAATTTGGGACATTTTATCACTTGCTCACACACAAAGTCTCTCCTCACTCACATAATTTCCATCTTGAATTGTGGAGGTTGAAGTAGGTTTTCTCCAAAGGAACTTCAAAATGTCCCACTATTTCTTGAAGAAATTATCCACACCCACTTAATTCAAACGTGATTGGTTCACACCCCCAATCTCTCAGCCCACCACATCTAAATGTTTTCTAAAAACTCACTAAGTTTTCCTCCACAGGAGGTGCCAATTTTTTTTTTTTATTCTAGGTAGGATCTTGGGGGTAGGCATCCAAATAACCCCCCGTTATCTAGTTCTTACATTTTCAAACATTATAAGTTGATAAATAGGGAACTTTAAAATCCTCCAAGTCAAGTGTTCCTACACCATAAGGAAGGGAGATACTTGTGAAGGGTCAAAGGCTGAGGTTTGGTTGTTCTGTGCGTCCCCCCTTGAGTCACCCAACTCTTGGAAGGGATCCAGCCCGTGACCCATTTATGAGACCAAAAATCTAAATGTTTCACTTTGACCGAGCTACCTAGTGATCAAATTTATGACATCTACCCAGGTGACAATTGTGGGCTGCAATTGCACATTGATCAGATTTTGTGTGGATATTGGAAAATATCTCCAACTCTTTTGGGATATGCACCCTCTACCCCGCATTATAATTGATTATTTCATCCTTCATTAGTTCCTCTTTCGGTGGCTTCAGACCCTACTGTTGAGAACTCTTGGAAGGTCTAGTGCTATTTGAGAGGAAGGACGATACACCTTTTATGACATGAGCATTTGTTTTATTTTTTCTCCCACGCAGACAAAATCCACCTACCCACATGTATGCTTATTTACAATTGATTTATGTATGATGCTCATTTGATTACATGCAATTGTGAGTTATATTGTGAAGGTCCAAATTATACAATTCTCTTGTTCATTTATTGATCTCATCACCATTTTCACACATTCACTTTGCTATTCGGACATCATAGGGACCCATAGAATCCCCGTCGTTCCAGATGCTTGCAAAATCTCCCTCCTATTCTAGGAGGAGTTCCTAGTCTTTCCAACTCACCGACTTAACCACCTCACACCCTCGTGAGTGCCACTATTTTGGGATCAAATTTGCTTGGTTCCACTTTACTTGGGTCTAATTCCCAAGGCCATCCATCCATTATCTCTCCTTCACAAGGAGGCACAAGGAAAACTTCTTCTCAAGGGAGAAGTACAACCCCACCAAATCCCCCCCAAGGGTCATGTCCACTACCCGCTCACACCATGGCTGGAGCTAATCTTCCACCAAATCCCTCCATTTCATACTTGGCATCTCTCAACATTCCTAATTTGACTAAAATCATGAATGATCCCATTCTACATGACCCCACATGGCTCAATATGACTACCAAGCTGCCTTCAGATATTCCAAAATTTGAAGGAAAATCGGGGAATATCTCGCCAACCATGTTATGACCTTCCACTTATGGTGCTCTTCAAACAATATTATGGATGAATCCATATGCTTAAGGTTATTTCAAAGAACACTCACTGGTCCATCAGCCAAATGGTATATGGATGAAAAATCAGGGTCCCATGTGACTTTTGAATCCTTGGCCAAATCCTTTTTGTATTTTTTTTTAACTACCAGTTCATCATGACACTAGTTTAGAACTTCTCTCCAAGTGTAAACAAACCTCAACTATGCATATTGCTGACCACATTCATGAATGGCGTTGACGACATAGTTTATGTAAAGCAGAAACCACCAAAGAACAATGTCTCGATTGGTTTTTAAAATCACTCGTCTCTATACTTGAAAAAGATGTGGCATCCACCTTCCTCCAATACGAAGAGGAATCCATCAGTAAGGCTCAACAATTCGACCTCATTTATGCTCAATTAGGTTACTTATACACAATATTACGTGATGCACCCAGACCCGTACGATTTGGCCAGGACAAACCTGGGATGTCTAACGCTGCAGATGGGTTGATTGGTACAATGACACACCACAACCCATACATCCAACCACCACCTATGTACGGTGCACCCCAATATCCACAACCATATGGAGGGCCATCTTATTACCCTCCACCCCCTTACCAACAACCATATCCTATTGCTCCCCCTCCACCCATGATGCAACCAGCTTCCCAAACAAGTTCAGGGTCCCCTTCTACTTCAACATATAACCTAGGCACCAATGAAAGCACTTCACCTTCCTATGTGCCCTACGAATTGTTTCCAAAAAACAATCTGTACTTTCCTTTTCTTGGTCCCCCACATGCAGTTTATCCTCCACATGACCAACCACATGCCAACGTTAACTTTGTTCAACCCTCTCCCATTTAGAAGCTTCATACTTTAGAGCAGTTGAATACGGAAAATATGGCCCATTAGTTGAACAATGCCAAGAATAAATGAAAAAACTGAAACAATAATAACCTAGGACTAGGTGGAAATAACCCCCAACAAAACCAACCTGCTGGGAGAAACCAAAACCCCCAAGGGGACAATAACAACAAATGCCAAGGGAGGAACAATAACAACAACCTCCGGATGAACTTTCCTTGCACTCTTTGCGGTGAACATGGACATTATTCTCACCGTTTCCCCCAAATTTCTGACTTTAAATGGATGAAAGAATCAATGAATGCACCATGCCCTCCAACGCCGCCTTCCCCTTAGTAGGCCCCACAATAGTATTTGCAACAACCACCCTCGACAGTGTTTCAAAACCATATTCCACACCAAGGTGTGATGAATACCCAACATGAGGTACATCCTTCTCCACCACAAATGGAACAATATCAAAACCTAGGGCCCACGCACCCTGGAAATCCGATAGATCGCAATATCCTCTTCACTAGTGAAGCATAAATTCTTCTGCAAATGCACGGTCGTCAATACAACGCACCCTCTAAATCTCTTCCAACCACTTCAGAAGAAGCTCCAACTACACCTGGGCAACCCTTGATGATTCCACACTCTAAGAATGAACCCACCATTCGTATCCCTCACTTTCCATTATGACGAAATGTCAACAACCCTCAGGCTAGGAAAACAAACAATTACAGTTTGGTCGATGAATTGGCGTAGTCTCTTGCAAACATGTCTATATTGGAGGTCCTCCAAACTGTTGGTTGTGGAGCCTGATTATCTTCTTGATTTATAGGTCTTTTACTTTCAGTCGTGTTTATACCCCATGAAGTGTTTACACCCTAGAAGTATGTACACTCTTCCATGCGGGGGAGTGCAGAGGGGGGGTACCCCCTCTGCGGGGTCCAGGGGGCCTATCCCCCCAGCTGGGGGGTCTGGGGGCAAGCGGGCCCCCAGCGGGGGTTCAGGGGAGAAGCCCCTAAAGCAAAAATTGCCTTATAAAACTATATTGTAATTTAATTGTAAATCTGGACCGTTCATTATAAGGTCGCAGATCTAACAGTAGAGATTATGTTAGAGTTTTTTGCCCTATAAGGAAACCCTCTTTTATGAGGGAAATGTATTGCGGCTATGGTGGATGGTGAATATTGCATTCTGAGAGAGGAGACTGTGAGAGAAAGAAGAGGAAGTTACAACAGGTTTTGCTGTAGGTTGTATCCCTTCATTTGCTGCATAATAATAAAGGAAGGACATGACAATTTCTCTGGTGGACGTAGCCGACACTGGGTGAACCACGTAAATCTGTGTCTCTCTTGTATTGTGTGTCTTCTGTGTTTTGTTTCTGCATTTGTTTTATTTTATTGCTCCGCGGTCCTGTTTTTCTAACAACTGGTATCAGAGCATAAGGTAACTCGCAGGAAAAGAGGGTTCCTGGTTCGAGTGGGAGCAATGTCG
>JASDQU010206668.1:41704-62215 GCA_032191745.1 Picea mariana
ATATATATATATATATATATATATCATTGTTCTCTCTCTTTGTTTGTTTGTGCTTCTTAACAGGTTCACCATACCACAAATCAAAAGATGGATCAAGGATGACAGTAGTGAGGATCAAACGTCATTTAAATGGTATGTCATTTGTCCCTCTCTGAACTAGTTTATATAACAATAAAATCTAAGGCGAAACTTGTATTTTGCCCTGTTTTTTCTAGCTTCTTGTTGAAGTTAGGGAGATCAGTTTGTGTGCATACTTATCGATTTTTCCGATAACAAAATTGAGACCATACTGGGGAACATCCTCTTTTGGTATTTGCTTCCTTTTTGCTTTTAGCTTGCTTGCTTTTGGTCAATTTCATTCTCTAAGTCTTTGGGTGATTCATATTGATTCCCTAGTTCTGAAAGTTCATTGAGAAATTTTGTCCTCTTTTCAAATTTTCCTTATGCTTAGTCATTGTCGCACCCTTCTTGTGTAAACCAGAGTGATGACGTCTATTGGAAATCGACCAAGTTTTGTGGAAAAATTGGTCTTGTTTGACCATTTTTGGGACTTCGACAGGCTGGTCGAAGAAGGAGAACTCAGGCGAAGCGGAGATCATAGTAGCTCGCCCTTTTTGCGGGATTTTGGGGTTTTAGGGTTTATGTAACGGGTATGGTATGTTGGCCCATGGGTCTTACCCATGTTTAGGCCCCTTTTGTAATGTATACATAAGTAGCTAGGCATTGTAAGAAAGAGACCTAGAGACCTAGTAGGCTGATGGCTTAGTGCTAATGTTAGCTATGTGCAAGAAGATGTGTTAAGGCTTGTAGAGCTAAGTGCAAGTGTTTTGTAAGTGCTTTGTGCAAATACTGTGAAAGGATTTGTGCTTGGACCTAACTCAGGGAAGGAGGATCTAGCAAGGTGCACATAGATATCATGTCCTATGCAGAGTTGGATTTGTGGCTCTGTGCATGTAAGAAGATTGAAGGAGACTAATAAAGAAGAGAAGAAGAATGGTGGACGTAGCCCCACATTGGGGTGAACCACGTATATCCTGTGTCGATGCGATTTATGCTTTGTGATCTGTTGTTTATGTTTTTTTATGTATTTAACTTCTTAATGCATTTATTCTTAGTGCTTTATATATGAATGAATGCTAGATCTACTCTGATGCTATCTGTTAATGGTTAGATGTACTTAGATCTTGATTATTACTGTGTTGTTCTGTAATTAGGGTTTAACCTGCAATGTGAATAAGGGTTAAAGACTAATGAATGTTAACTGCTAAGTGCTATGTTAAGTATTGTGATCACAGATCTGTGTCCCAGCTAGGTTGTAGACACTTGAGTCCTGTAAACCCCCCTACCTCTACCTCGGGTGAGACTTCATCTGCTTCTACTATGTGCATAGATCTATTTTTGTAGTGCACAATATTATACTTGACTTGTGAAGCTCTGTGCTAAGAGAAGAAAGCTTGATCTGAAGAAAGAGGTAACATATTAAAGCTTTATGCTCTGATAAAGGTAAGATAAGTGAAATTTTTTTCTTCGAAAGTATGGATCTAGGTATGTTTGATAGATTTGGTACTAGTCTCAAAACTAGGGCACGGATAGAAGAAAGAATATTTGATCTGAATAAATTTGATAGAGATAGTGGAAGATATGTTATTCCTATGCATAGAAATAATTTTTGGACTGACAAGTGGATGCAGAATCCTAGAAATAATTTTTTGCAGGTCCATCACTGTGATCCCAGTGCGTAATACAAGAAAGGTTGGGGATCGTTTAAGAGAAAGAGAGGATTGACACTTTGTTATAGTTGTAGAAGACTGGGACATATTGCTAAGGAATTCCCTGGTAGAGGTCCTATTTGTCTTTGTTGTAAATCTATTGATCACGAGGTTTTGGATTTCCCTAGACGGATTGCTAAAGTTGAGAAGATGAAATTGAGACAAGCAAACCATGAAGAAGGTCAAGAAACTAAGGATATATTAGAGAATCAGATAGAATCAAAGACTATGTTATTACAGTTGAAAGAAACATTGAATGATCACAGAGACATCAGTTTACTAAACATCTTAAATGAAAAGCAATGCATAGAAACAAGAATAAGAGACTTCTACATAGACTATGTCTTGGATGAGGAAACGTAGGTGAAAATTATGCTAGAAAGTACTTGGGAAATTTTGGGAAAGCCTGCTATGATTCCTTCATTAGGAGGGATAGGCTTGTTTAAAGGAAAGATGATAACCCTATGTGGAAGACTTACTCATGTACCTATTATTTCCCATGGAACATCGAATGAAGAAGATTTTGAGGTCATTAAGTTTGTTGAGAACAACACTCCTTTTCTACTTTTTTTAGGAAATACCTGGATTGAGAAAGATCATATCCGAAGGAAAGAAGAAGATGAAGCCATAGAACAAAAAAAGAAAGAATTAAGGGACTTTATAGCCGAGAAAATAGCGCGACTAATAGAAGAACAAGAGGACAAGTCAAAGAAATTGAGGACTAGAGACTTAGTTGTCGAAGTTGAAAGAACACAAGAAGGCTTAAAGAACCTATCCATGCAGGAGAGAAGAGAACTTACCCTAGAAGTAGTAAGAGAAGAGATATTGCATGTGAAACTTTTGAGAGAACATCAACAGTGCGAAGTTACTATGCTAAGAGAAGATAAGAATATAAATGGAAAGAGGAACCTAGAAACTCAGATCATAGGGAAGAGGGCCATAAATCTCAGTAAGAAGAAAGAAAAGTTAGAAAGACTACAAGAGGTTCCAGTGAAGACTTTGCAGGAAGTAGGCTTGCAGAAATTGAACATCGCCGAAATAGTAGAACAATGCAGAAGAGAACTTCGACTTGGCGAAGCTGTATAACCATTGGAGGCGTCTCGACCATTAGAATGATGCTCTAGAATGGTTATAAATGCAGTTATTGAAGAAAAGATCACAATGAGACTGTTGAGACCATGCCATAGTGGATGTAATCGTGTTGATTAAGGCATTTTGATCTGTTGGAGGAACTTGTTACGCCATTGCCTATTTAATCTGTCGAATGCCTCACCGGGACCACTTTTTTCAAATTGTGATTATCTGAGCTAAAAAGAGAAATGATTTCTATCACACTATGCATTTGAGACCTTGCCACCCATTGCTTACCTTGAGTATCCGTTCGCCTACCCGAGATATTTGATCATGAGCGTGCATGTTGGGCAATCTTAGCGCAATAGAGAAGTCTTTGGAGGAGATCCTAATAGACATTATGACTGAGAAGTTCATGTCCATAGGAGTAGAGGCCTCATCAATGGCTAGATTATAAGCATCTCCCTCAACTACTCGTCGATCCAGTTGATCTGGGCCATCCCGAACCGCGACAAAGAAGAGAATCAAGCACCGCAACGACCTGGCGAATGTGAATCTCATCCCATTGGTCTTGCCCAACTAAATCCCACCTCTGGCTGACATGGTTAGTCATGATAGCATCCCAAGAGATTTAAAATATACACTCATTATAGTGTACCTTCCGAAGGGGATACACGCAGTCGGACCACAACTAGAACTGATTCCTGATCTTAAGATCAACGACTTTAACCTGGGAGACAGAAAGAATTTTTGATGCTCGCACTGCACAGGTACTTGACAAAAACGACGGGGAAGAAGCCAAAGATAGTCCCCCAGCCATGGATCAAGGAGATTTTGAGGTCCACCATCCTTAACGTTATGAAGATACCCCACTTCGAAAAACATCAGGAGGTTAACGTGTGCGTTAAAATCCTCCTATTGTGCTATCATGGAGGTTATCTATGGTTAGATAGGTGCATGACTGTGGATCCAACGCTGATCCACATG
The DNA here is from genome assembly GCA_032191745.1 of Picea mariana. NCBI lineage: Eukaryota > Viridiplantae > Streptophyta > Pinopsida > Pinales > Pinaceae > Picea > Picea mariana. The sequence goes on from JASDQU010206668.1 coordinate 45,532, forward strand.
ATCACTAGATTGAGCATGCAGGGATCAGACCCTCACCATTTCTATCCAGGGAAGGCTGCAGACCACTCCCTGGAGCAGTGTATAAAGGAAACCTATGGCAATGTGGAGAAGGGGAAGCGAGGCTACAAGGTAGCCTCCATCCAATATGGTGCAGTGCGCTTAGCTTGTCAGCTAATCACTGGAAAGATCGTTAGGAAAAAAAAACCAACGCAGGTCACGGGGTTCGTAGTCTACCTCACAGGGAAGTGAGTTGAAGGGATGCAGATGAACTAGGCGAGCTACCTTGTCAACGGGTTGGAGAAGAACTGTCACGAAGCGCAGGACCAAGGTTATGAATTCTACTTTAGCTGGTTACTCATTCTTATACCATTTGTCTCTTGGGAGATGCCAGAGGGAGCGACATTCCCTGAAGCCGAGCCATCCGAACCACTGGCCACGAGGTTCACCACCTTGTGGTATTCAAGTGATATGGCGAAGAAGTGGTAGTTGAATGTTGTCTTCCACAACTACTACCTACAACTCACGTGGGCCATTGAGTCATTCCCCCGAATGACACCGAATACACTCCATAGGTTCAGGCCACTCACAAAGTTCTGTGCAGACCTCCACTTTATATATATCACCGTGCGTGGGGATGAAAACAAGGAAGACTTGCAGTCTTACTATAAATTGACTGAGGAAGACATGGAGGAGATAACCAAGGAATGGCCTGCATAATTCCTTGTACTAGTTGGAGATGCATAAATTTCTGACCCCGACCTCATTGGAAGTCCTATGGTCACTAGGACTAAGTGTGATGGAACGAGCAACGCTAAGAAAAATAAAGAGAAGGAATAAGTTTAGGAGATAAAAAAATGCATCGGAGGAAACTGCGCCTGACTCACCTAGAGGAGGAGGAGGTGACGAAGTAAACCAAAAAGAGGGAGGGGAAGAAGACAAGAAAGAAGAAGGAAAAGTGACACTGCCAAAGGATCCCCTTACAGAGGCTGAGATGTCAAAGAAAAGGAAGGTTTCTCCAAATAAATCCTCAGCGTGGAAGAATTCACGAGCCAATAAGGCTCAGTCATAGAATGTACTCATAGTGGATGATATTGACCTCATCATCACAACTGTAGCAGATGCTTCAGAGGATATTTTGCAGTGAAATGAAGCAAATCAGGAGACAATGTATGACAAAATTGAGGAAGAGATGAAGGGGGTGCATCAAGCTCTCTATTCGAGTCGCATAGTGTCTACTGCTCCGTCATCATCAAAAAGTATAGAATTGGGAGATGAGCTTGCCCAACTACGTAGAATAACATATGCAACATAGGCTCACCTTCGACGTGTACAGAAATAAAAAGAGCAGGCCACAGAGGCCTTGAAGCAATAAAATGAGGAAGCCCTAGAGCAACGTTGGGTTGTGCAGCAAAAGAAAGATGACCTCCGGGCAAATTTTGAAGAGGACAAAGAGCCGATCCAGAAAGAAAAAGAATAGCTGCTCGCAGAGTAGATTGGGGTTAGAGAAGCAGTAACTAGAGCACTTTGCTTTGTGCCGGGCCTGGCCCAGATGGAAGAAGAGACAACTGAAATCCAAGTGGGGAAGCTCGCTGAAGCCATTCAATAGATTCAAGCAAGAGTAGCAGAGTTAGAACTGCAAGTAGTGTTGAGCACTCTGGAAGAAGTGCGAGATCAAAGGGAAGAAACTGCCAGGAGTGCAGTAGAAATAATCAAGGCATTGGCCTCATAATGCAAGCAATTAAGTAACTGAAGTGCATAGACCTATGAGTGCCTTGCAGAAGACCCAGAGCTAAGGAGATTGGAGGCACAACTTCAGGAGGCGAAGCAACATGCATCAACAATGTAAGCGTAGTTGAAGCAACTTACAGCTATTGAGAAGATGAATAAATTGCAAGAGCACTGCACAGTTCAACAACAGGTCACTGCTATCCAGAGAAGAATGATGGAGGTGACACAATGAATCCAGTTGGTGTAGGATGAAGCCTACACCCTCTTTAAATAAATTGAGGTACAAGGATCATAGCTGGAACAGATGGTCAAAGTAGTGGAACATCGCCTGGAAGGGCCTGCCACTGAGCAAGTCATTCAAGAGTTTGTCGAGCAAGAGGCTCTGGCGAAGCCGCAAGTTAAGGTAGCTCGAGGCCTTCAAAAAGTGCTTCCCAGATCAGAGTGACTCGGGATGAGTCACAGGTGAGTGTTGGGGGCCTGTTGGCCCTCGACCAAGTTTTGTGGAAACATTGGTCATGTTTGACCATTTTTGGGACTTTGATAGGCTGGTCGAAGATGGAGCGCCCAGGCGAAGCAGAGATCATGGGATATCTCCCTTTTTGCAGGATTTTTGGGTTTTAGGGTTTATGTAACGGGTATGGGATGTCGGTCCATGGGTATTACCCATGTTTATACCCCTTTTGTAATGTATAAATAAGTATCTAGGCATTGTAAGAAAGAGACCTAGAGACCTAGTAGGCCAATGACTTAGTGATAATGTTAGCTATGTGCAAGAAGATGTGTTAAGGCTTGCAGAGCTAAGTGCAAGTGTTTTGTATGTTCTTTGTGCATAGAATATGAAAGGCTCTGTGCTTGGACCTAACTCAGTGAAGGAGGATCTTTCGAGGTGTGCGCAGATCTCCTGTCCTATGCAGAGTTGGCTTTGTGGCTCTATGCATGTAAGAATATTGAAGGAGACTAATAAAGAAGAGAATAATATTGATGGGCATAGCCACACAATGGGGTGAACCACATATATCCTGTGTCTATGTGCTTCGTGCTATTTTTTTTATGTTGTTTATGTATTTAATTTCTTAATCCATTGATGCTTAGTGCTTTACATTTGAATGAATGCTAGATCAACTCTGATGCTATGTGATAATGGTTAGATGTACTTAGATCTTGATTAATACTGCGTTGTTCTGTAATCAGGGTTCAACTTGCAATATGAATAAGGGTTAAAGACTAATGAATGTTAACTGCTAAGTAATCTGTTAAGTATTGTCATCACAAATTTGTGTCCCATCTAGTTTGTAGACACTTGAGTCTTGCAACCCCCCTGCCTCTACCTCAGGTGAGACTTCATCTGCTTCACAAGTGTTGCTAAAAGGGTTGATAGTTAGGGTTTTCTTGGTGAGATGTTGAAGCATTGAACCCTGGGTCTTCCCCTGTGCCAACAACGTCGCACTGTGTTTTTACCTTTTCCACTGTGCTCTTTTGTAGCCTGTGACGATTCCTGTAGAAATTTTTGGAGTGACAGTCAACTTTTTTCTCCTTGCCCAAATTCAACATTACTTCTTGGGGTGAAATTTTAGTCTTGGTGAATGATTAATTGCATCCTGGTTTGCATATTTTAGTCTGAATTTGATTGTTTCTCAAGTGTTGAGAGTCTTTTTCATAAGATTTATAAGTTTTATCTTTTACTTCTTATTGCAAGGGTATAATTTCAAGGCTTCGTCCATGAGTGATTTCTAGATAATTTGTTATTGATATTTTGCGAGTTTTGGATTGTTGTTGATTGGAAAACAATTTTCGATTGCATTAGACAAATAATTTCTCTTATTTTTTCATTTTTTGCTTGCATTATGTGTTTAGTTTGGGAAATAGCATTGTGAGTGCATTGATCTTCTTGGACAACTATTTATTTTTGAATTGGATATCTGTTTTTATTTGAAAAGAAAAGGATTGAAGTTTTTTCTTCTACTGGTAGTCTTTACAAGAAAATTTTGCATTCAAATATTTGAAAAAGAGAAAATTGGAAAATTTAGTAGCTTTGATTGTTTGGAATCAATATCATTCAAAGATTGAAGAAATTATGTTTTGTAACTTGTTGTATTCTAGAAACGAAATCTTCTCCCTTATGTAATTAGAGTTCATTGAATGAAAATATTTAATTTCATCTCTCTTTGCATTTTGTTGGGTCAAGGTCAAATACTTCATCAGTTTCATCTCAGTTTGCCTTTTTAAGTAAGAAACAACCATTAAAATTCAACGTAATTTTAAAATCTATCTAGCAACTTTTATTTTATAGAAATTTTATACACAAACATTATCTAGGGATAGTGCTTTGGAATAGGTTGTGAGGCACACTCTCCAAAGAATCAAAACACACAATAGTATCTTGTGATAGGGAGAGTTAAATCCACTTGCTACATTTTGTCCTGGGAAACCCTTTTAACACAAGGGTCAATCATGAGGTCTAATTATGGTCGGAAAAGCTACTCACCCTACTTTGTTGGTCTTAGAGTAGAGATTGCATCTATTATTGGGGGTCACTTGAGAATAAAATCATGTGAGGACCTTCTCGAGGAGATTTCGGGCTTAGATACCCCACCCTTGTGCGTGGATCAGACTGTCGACTTCTTCCCCAGACATCATTGTCGTAATTGGTAACCTTAGTGGCTTATCTCTTTAGAGTCTTTACATGAGGTGAATCTGGAGGGGAAAGTCTTCAAGGTACCTGGAATCGACGTTGGCCAAACTCACTCAAGATCCTTGGAGGGTATACCCATGATTATGTGTGGGATCTTGCACTAGGGTGTAAGTCCGTTAAGTAGGTCATCAACGTAACTTTTCCACCCGCTTTATCCCAAACCTTTCTTGTCTTGATTTCACGACATTGGATTTCATCACCAACTAGTGACTTCGAAATAAGAAGGTTTGTTTGCATGTTTGATATCTAGATTTTATTAGTGGAGTGTTGTTTGTTTCTCTAGTTGGCCATAGATTTGTCTCATTATTTATTTTGTGCGGCCAACATCGGCCCTCGTTGTTCACGTATGATGCAAGGGTTACCTTCGGAAGAGCCAGAAGAATACTCTCCTTTTCTTCCTAATTCACCAGAAGGTCCTTCTCTTGAAGGAGCAGTCAGTAATGACACGTCCTCTAAGATTGGAATTTCTAATCCATTGGTAGAATCAACACTTCCTATAAATCCATTATTGAGTGTTATACAAGATCCACTTTTGCTCCAAATAAACTCTTCGGGAGACGTTGTTGCTGAAGACTATACTAGAATACCTATTGGACCTTACACAGAGTTTGGTGTGAACAATCCACCCTTTTAGAGTGAATCATTTAGAACTCCAGTTCATACTGCTAGAATTTCTAATCCTAGCTCAGTCCTTGTCCGTTCTTTTTGGAGGACCTCCTAGGGACACAATATTTTTGATAAACTAGGAATGAGTCCAAATCAACCTATGTCATCACATACACCCATGCCTTCTACTGATTATATGGTACCTTTATATCATTTTATTGGCACGACCAGTAATGTCGTTAAGGTTTCGGACCAATTATTTCTTGGTTCTCACAAATCCTTCCTCTCCAACTCACTAGCTCTACCACGGTCCCACAAGTTACACCTTTTTTTGTCGAAATTTTGGTTATAACTCAAGCTCCTATTGGAACGCCACTTCCGCCTAGATCAAGTCCATCACTTCAACTTGGGTATAATTCTCTTCATATTTCTATTTCTAATCCTACCCAGAGTCCATCCGGAGGGCCTAATAGTTTTGTTTCACCTGGGTATAATGCTGCTAGCGGTTTTGTTACCACACCTCCCCAGGTTCTCTCTGGAGGGCCTAACATTCCTTCTCCACCTCCACCTGGAGGATCTAATCACCTTGTCCCAAGTAGCTCCAATCAAATTGGAGGCACAAGTCATTTTTCCACGTCTGGTTTACAAATTCAGGTTGGAAGTCAACCTCAAGTTGGGGTACAACCCCAAGTTGGGGGTCATAACCTAGTTTATGGACAGTAAATACCTGGATCACAAATTCAACCTTGTAATTTTCCTTTCCAATGAAATCAACAACCTCCTGGGGGGAAAACTCCTCAATTAAATTATTTTGTACCCCCTGCTCTCGGGAAACCTTATCCAGGCTCTGTAAATCCTACCTGGGGTCAATCTTTTTAGTCTAATGCTCCTTTCCAAGGTAACATACCAAATCAACCAAAAAATGTTGGTTAATTGACTCAAAATCCTCCACCACCGAATTCGATAGGACCCTCTACCTATTTGCAGACTTCTTATGGTCCTACTGGTATACCTATGGGATTGCCTCCTCAAAATTACTAGTTTCCTCAAGTGGACAAACAATTGTTGTTTCTAGCTACTTTGGATTTACCAGATTTATCTAGGATTTTTAATGATCCTATTTTGCATTCTGATGTAGACCCCCGACCCTCGGGCCAAGATCCACACAGGATCGATCTTCTTTGAATCCGTAGAACTTAAATAGTTCTTTTGGGCCCTCACTAGAACCCCATGAATCCGATCCACAGGTCCTTCATGAAAACCCCACTTGCACAACGTGTACCAGGCATGAGTCTTCACCTCCACACAACCACTAGATATGACCTCCGACCAAGCCAAGAGATGCTTTTCGCATTTCGCGACTCAACGATGCAAGAGAGTCGAGTCTTTTGACTCTTCAAACCCCAAAACCTGAAATCGCTCCCTTAGACAAGATCGACGGCTATGAGCCTCCCTAGATCCAATGGTCCTGACTATATTAGGATTTCAGTGACCGGGAGGTTGAAATGCAGCGACCCGAACCACTAGTCACTCCATTCCCCGAACTCTGAAATTTCTCCTTTGGCAAGATTGATGGTTGTGGGCCTACCTCGATCCAATGGCTTACGTCCTTTTCAGATTTTCTCTGAACCCTGACCGCTCCTTTGACTTCCACCGTGCATACCCTCTGATTGATACTTGGGACCCACCTTTCGACGTTTCTCTCTTCGTGATTTCGGGAGTTGTGTTGACCATGAAACTCTACCTGTTGAGTCTTGAAACGCCGAAACCTGATTGGGGTCCAACAGCTATTGTCCCTCAACCTTTTGGAAATTTTTCCTTTTGCTCTTCAGGATTTCACGACTTGCGAAAATCCACAGCAGAGAGTTTCCTTACCTTTCGAAACTTCAATTCCCGAATTCTCGAAGCCTGACCTCCCACGTGATCTACAACTGAGATCTTCCTCGATCCAATGACTCTGGATCCTTCAGGATTTTTTGGACCGGGATTTTGAAACTCTCGATTCCAAAATCACAGCTTCCTCTACTTCCCGAACCCTGAAATGATGAAATGCCAAAATGGGCTCAACGACGATTAGCCCCTGACCAAATCTTGGTCCATGTGACCCCTTCCTCCATGACCACATCCCTACTCCAAAGACACATCGCGTTTAGTGACTTTGGGGTTTTCAATGCTAAGTGCCCCGTCTCCTTGTCATCGAGATTGCCGAAATGCTGAAATGCCGAAATTCCACCCCAAAGGGGGGATCAACAACTCCTGTTGCTTCTCATCCAATGATCGCTACTCCTCCTGAGCTTTGAGTATCAGAAGACACTCCCTTAAACCTTCTCTCTGATCTACAAGATCTAATGGCTCATGAAATTTTTCACTTATTCACGAAGCGTCTCCACCAACTATTTCTGCTCTTGTTACCCCTTTCGTGATTCGAGACTTGAAGCAACCAAGGATTTGGCCTGCACTCCAACCTCACAATTCCTGGATTCATGAAATGATCCAACGACTTACGCAAAGCACGATCAGTGGCTCACGTTGATCCTGGATCCTAAGGTGATGGGTTTTCCTATCCACTAACCACCTTGCAACTTCTGGCAATCCTACGGTCCTCACGATTTCGCGAGTTCTCCACAGAGAACCCTGACCGTCTGCCTCTACTTCTCAAGGACTTCTGGCCAATGACTTGGCATCCTCCTTCTGCGAAACAATTTCTCTCTCTGTATCCATTTGATCAATTCAAAGAGGTTCTATCCCTTCTGAGTTTTGCTACTTTGAATCCTTAAAAGATTTTTTCAATCTCTGCAACCTCTTGCAGGACTTTTGCATGAAATGGTGCTATCTCTTCTGCTCAAATCTGTGGCTCTAACCTCAAAGTGTCTCAACCTCTATTTCTCCTTCCTTTTGGAATATTTCATGTAAAGGCATTCTTCTTCCTTCTGAGCTTCTATGAACCTTATGCTCCAAAGAAATGTTCCTCCAATGTAGAGTCTTCAGTAACTCTGTCTTCCTCCTTTGCACAAAGGGTTAAGAAGTTCCCTCTTGGTGACTTATACTCAAGCACACCTTGCTAAGTCTACAAAGTATTCAACAACTCTGTGAGTGTCTTTCCTATGACACTTCTCCTTCTTCTCATAACTCAGAATAGAGTTCTTCTGTGCACACTTGCACCAACTCAATGCCCACCTAGCAGAGTTCTCCAGAATCCTTAGTGACTCTGTCTTCTCATCGAACTTGAAATAGAGTTCTCCTCAATGCATCCTGTGCATTTTCTCAATTCCCTCCTGGAAGAGCCTTTATAGAATTCTCAACAATTCTGCTTCTCCTCTCTATGCTGTCCTTTACACAATTTCTCCTTCAAGGTGTTCAACAACCTTGAGGCTTCCTCCTTGAGTAAATGATTTTAGCTAGTGTGACCTCCTGACATGTCTTTGTCTGAAATCCCGCAGAATTCAGAAGTGCACTCCTGCACTGGTTTTCAGAGATCGTAGTACCCTGTCATGCACTCTTGCATGAAACCACAAAGAATCCAAACCTGAAATCAAAGAACTCTCAGATAGGAAAATCTATCTACCCCTGCAAATTTACATCTAACATACATCTACAACATATCATCAACACATAAAGACATTCGTTCATGAACTCATAAACACATGAACAACAACATGCAGGAAAAAATGCTATGATTGTATTAATATGAAATGCCTCTTTACAATGTGAGCTCAGACTGCAACAGAGTCACGACTTCCTCTCTTCTCTCCTATTCTTTTTGTTCTTCTCTGCCTCTCGAACTAAATCTAGATTCAAAGAAGATATTTTTACCAAAGGGGGATCCTCGAGCGCTTCCCTCCATCCTCACCAACTCTCATTAATTTACATTCAATTACATTGAATGGTTGTCTAGTTCGAATCAGATCTAGATCTCAACCTTACAATTATTTAAGGCAACCTTTATCTAAAGCCTATGTACATGCATGGCTTTTGGCTCTCCAGACTTACAACATTTAATACATTAAATTCAAATTTGAAATTTTAAAGTGAGAGGGTTGCGCCTCTCCTATCCATTGAATGTGTGCTTGATGTGATGTCTAGCTGGTGCGTAGCTAGGTTGGAGTGATGCTCCTGCATCATACTCCTCTGTTGTGAAAAATTCATGATATCCTGCTCATGAGCTTGCCAGCATGGCTGTCAAAATCCCCCTGGATCCCAAATAGTTCTTTGGAGTTGTCCATCTGCTCCATCGCCTTGTTGCTATTGTTGCATCCTTCCTGCTGCTCTTGTAGGTTTCCTTTCGCCCAACTTCTCTTCACTGGCAGATTCTGCTGCTGACCTCAACATCAACCTTCTGATTCCATCAATTAACTCGTCAAACTGAGCTAGTGGCTGGCTCTCTTTATGTAGTCTCCTTGAATGGAATTATTCATCCTTATCAGTGGGTAGATCAACTAGATCCCCCATGCTATTTTCTTCCTTTGTGGCCTCAGCTTGCCACTCTGCTGCAAAATTCAGTTCTGCTGTCTTATCACTGAGTCTCTTCTTAGCTCTTTCTTCTGACATCTTGACTTTCAACTCTCCTGCTAGCACATCTCCAGCTTCCTCCAGCTGCTTCCCAGACTGGAACTTTGTTTCATATCCTACTGCATTCCTCAACACTGCAGTCATCATCTGTTCAGCTCCCTGGCTGAAATTTTTGAGTGATTCCTCAGAATGCTCCTCTGCTAACATCTGCATGACTTTCTGCTCATGGCAGTCATCTACTGGCTCTGGATGGTTCAACCAATTCTCCAGCATCTCCAACTCCATCTCCCATGGAGTGAGCATCTTATCTGCATGCTCTTCTTCTGCTACATCTTCCAGTGCTGTAGTTATCCCCTGTTCAGCCTCTTGACTAAAAATTTCAAGCATTTTTGCTGAATGCTCTTCTTCCTCAGCTGGGTTAGGTTCTGATGTCTGTCCCATTTCTTCTTCTTCTTTGACAGTCATAATTTGTTTTCTCTCTACTGTTGATGTATTAGCCATACAATTTCTCGCTTCAGCTGGGCGATGTGGCAAGAATACCTCTATTCCCCCAATGACTAGAAGGCATTTCTGATCTTCCTTCTCCATCATCTCTCCTCGTTGATATGAACTCACCTCTAAGCTCATATTCTCTATCATCTCCTCTCGCTGATCCAAACTCATCCCTAAGTTCATGAGACTCTCATGTGGCTTCTTCTACTCTCCCTTTCCCTCCTAGAAATATGGAGTTTCTTCTCTTCCTCTACCCACCTGGCAGTCTATGAGATCAGCCGATCCCATCTCAGTGCCCTCCTGGAAATTTGAACTTTTAGCACCACCCTCCTGGAAGTATACAAGACCTTCACTTGATCTCTTTCTATTGCCCACCTAGCAATTTGAAAGTCCATCTCTGCCCACTTGGCAGTCTATGAGATCTATGCTCGATCTCTCCTCTTCATCATCACTGAGATTTCTCCTAGCTTCTGGTTCACAGGCATGAACCATCTCCTCTGTGGCCCTGAGGATTTTCACATACCTCAGCCACCTCCTCAACACCCTTTATTGTCTTCTGGCCAACAATATCTTGATTGGCCACTTTTCTTTCCTCCTCAGAGGCCATTCATACACCCAATGTGTCTTTGCGTTTTATTACATTCGCAATGCAAGCTGCTCTATTCTTGCCCTCACCTCGGTGAGTTCCAGATCCATCTCTGGATTTTTCTTTTTCTTGTGGTCTTCCCTATGACCACGCCAATGGCCTTCAGTAGCCATCTTCATCCTCTGTCTGCCCACCTGGAAAACTTATGGATCACTCTATGCATGAGAGTATCCCCATCTTCCTTTTGCTTGCAGGATACAAGCAAATTCCCGCTCTGATACCACAACTGACGTAGACCCCCGACCCTTGGGCCAAGATCCGCACAGGATCGATCTTCTTCAAATCTGCATAACTGAAATAGTTCTTTCAGGCGTTCACTGAAACCCCATGAATCTGATCCATAGGTCCTTCACGAAAACCCCACCTACACAACGTGTACTAGGCATGAGTCTTCACCTCCACACGACCACCAGATATGACCTCCGGCCAAGCCAAGAGATGCTTTTCGCATTTCATGACTCAACGATGCAAGAGAGTTGAGTCTTTTGACTCTTTAAACTTCGAAACCCGAAATCGCTCCCTTAGACGAGATCAACGGCTATGAGCCTCCCTTAATCCAATGGTCTTAATTGTATGAGGATTTTGGTAACCAGGAGGTTGAAATACAGTGACCCCAACCACTGTTCACTCCATTCCCAAAACTCTGAAATTTCTCCTTTGGTGAGATCGACAGTTATGGGCCTACCTTGATCCAAAGGCTTACGTCCTTTCAGGATTTTCTCTGAACCTTGACCACTCCTTTGACTTCCACTGCATGTACCCTCTGTCTGATACTTGGGACCCACCTTTCAACGTTTCTCTCTTCGTGATTTCGGGAGTTGTGTTGACCATGAAACTCTACCTCTTGAGTCTCAAAACCCCGAAACCCGATTGGGGCCCAATGACTATTGTTCCTCAACCTTTCGGGAATTTTTCCTTTCGCTCTTCAGAATTTTGTGACTCGCGAAAATCCACAGCAGAGAGTTTCCTTACCTTTCAAAACTTTGATTCCTAAATTCCCAAAGCCTCACCTCCCATGTGATCTACGACTGAGATATTCCTCGATCCGACAGCTCTGTACCCTTCAGGATTTCACGAACTGGGGGTTTGAAACTCTCGATTCCAAAATCATAGCCTCCTCTACTTCCCGAACCCCGAAATACTGAAATGGGCTCAACGACTATTAGCCCCTGACCAAATCTTGGTCCATGTGACTGCTTCCTCTGTGACCACAACCCTACTCCAAAGACACGTCACATTTAGCGACTTCAGATTTTTCAACGCTAAGTGCCCTGGCTCCTTGTCATCGAGATTGCCGAAATGTCGACACTGAAATGTTGAAATGCCGAAATTCTACCCCAAAGGGGGGATCAATAGCTCCTGTTGCTTCTCATCCAACGGTCGCTACTCCTCCTAAGCTTTGAGTATTAGAAGACACTCCCTTAAACCTTCTCTCTGATCTACGAGATCTAATGGCTCATGACATTTCTCACTTCTCCACGAAGCATCTCCACCATTTGTTTCTGCTCTTGTTACCCCTTTTGTGATTCGGGACTTGGAGCAACCAAGGATTTGGCCTGCACTCCAACCTCATGATTCTCGTATTCATGAAATGATCCAATGGCTTACGCAAAGCACAATCAACAACTCACTTTGATCCTGGATTCTAAGGTGATGGGTTTCCCCATCCACTAACCACCTTGCAACTTTTGGCAATCCTACAGTCCTCATGATTTCACGAGTTCTCCACAGAGAACCCTGACCATCCGCCTTTACTTCTCAAGGACTTCTGGCCAATGATTTGGCGTCCTCCTTCTGTGAAACAATTTCGCTCTCTGTATCCCTTTGATCAATTCAAAGAGGTTCTATCCCTTCTGAGTTTTGCTACTTTGAATACTTAAAGGATTTCTTCAATCTCTGCAACCTCTTGCAGGACTTTTTCACGAAATGGTGCTATCTCCTTTGCTCAAATTTGTGGCTCTGACCTCAAAGTGTCTCGGCCTCTCTTGCTCCTTCCTGTTGGAACATTTCACGCAAAGGCATTCTTGTTCCTTTTGAGCTTCTGTGAACCTTATGCTCCAAAGCATTGTTCCTCCAATGTATATTCTTCAGTAACTCTGACTTCTTCCTTTGCACAAAGGGTTAAGAAGTTCCCTCCTAGCGACTTCTACTCAAGCATGCCTTGCTGAGTCTATAGAGTATTCAACAACTCTGTGAGCATCATTCCTGTGACACTTCTCCTTCTTCTCAGAACTCAGAATAGAGTTCTTTTGTGCACACTTGCACCAACTCAATGCCCACCTGGCAGAGTTCTCTAGAATCCTCAGTGACTCTGTCTTCTCACCAAACTTGAAATAGATTTCTCCTTAATGCATCCTGTGCATTTGCTCAATGCCCTCCTGGAAGAGCCTTTATAGTATTCTCAACAATTCTTCTTCTCCTCTCTGTGCTCTCCTCTGCACAGTTTCTCCTTCAAGGTGTTTAGCAACCTTGAGGCTTCCTCCTTGAGTAAATGATTTTAGCTAGTGCGACCTCCTGGCACGTCTTTGTCTGAAATCCTGCAAAATTTAGAAGTGCACTCTTGCACTGGTTTTCAGAGACCACAATACCCTGTCATGCACTCTTTCATGAAACCATAAAGAATCCAAACCTGAAATCAAAGAACTCTCAGATGGGAAAATCTATCTACCCCTACAAATGTACATCTAACATTCATCTACAACATATCATCAACACATAAATACATTCATTCATGAAATCACAAACACATGAACAACAACATGCAGGAAAAACTGCTATGATTGTATTAATATGAAATGCCTCTTTACAATGTGAGCTCAGATTGCAATAGAGTCACGGATTCCTCTCTTCTCTCCTATTCTTTTTGTTCTTCTCTGCCTCCCGAACTAAATCTAGATTCAAAGAAGATCTTTTTACCAAAGGGGGCTCCTCGAGTGCTTCCCTCCATCCTCACCAACTCTCATTAATTTACATTCAATTACATTAAATGGATGTCTAGTTCGAATCGGATCTAGATCTCAACCTTACAACCATTTAAGGCAACCTTTATCTAAAGCCTGCATACATGCATGGATTTTGGCTCTTCGGCCTTACAACATTTAATACATTAAATTAAAATTTGAAATTTTAAAGTGAGAGGGTTGTGCCTCTCCTCTCCATTGAATGCACGCTTGATGTGCTGGCTAGCTGGCGCATTGTTGGGTTGGAGTGATGCTCCTACGTCACATTCTCCTTATTGGTTGATCGTACCTTCCAAAATAGCCATCATACATTCCTAATTTTGGCGATCGATCAGGAGAATACCCAAACAATTATGTCATGACATTTCATCTTTGGTGTTTATCCAACTCCTTAATGGATGACTCCATTCGATTACGTTTTTTCCAATGAACTCTTATGGTTTCGGAAACCAAATGGTATATCGAACTATCACGATGATTCTTCAATGATTTCAACACCTTAGCTATGGATTTGTTAACGCATTACCAGTTACCGATATGATATGAGACAAGAACTGAAATTTGAGTTTATTTAAACAATCCGCTTCTACTCACCTTTCAGATCATATTCACGAGTGGAGGAGGAGAAGACGATTAATAAAAGTTCCCCTTCCTGATCAATTATTGGCCAAGTGGTTTACCAAATCACTCATCAGTCCTATATCCTGTGATGTTTCCATGGGAGGGTTAGTCACTGAAGAGAACGCAATAAGTAGTGCTCAATACTTGGATCTCGTTTATTCATAAACGAGAAATCTACATGACTTGATCCTTGATGCTCCATCTTTGAAAGAATATCAGATCTACATCCCTGGTCAGAGACAAATTGAGATAAGCAGAGATGTTATCTTTGAATAAGAGATAGCCTTTCAAATATCCATTATGAGATGGAGATTGACAGTGAGACAATACCTTCTCCCCCTTCAACAGTTCAGAGGAAGACAACCATTATTTCATTTGATCCAGTTGATCCTATTTCTCTAGTTGATGTTCCTAGAGACATTGTAGTAGGCCATAAAAGGCATGTCTGGGCTTGACAAACTCTACAAGAGGTAGAGGGACATGCAACTCCTCAAGGCTCATTCCGAGAGAGCAAGAGGCCAAAGAGACTTTCGAGCTACTTTTCAGCCATGAGTCACATCATTGATTCTGAGCCTTCTTGTCATGGAGAAGCGATAGGTGAGCAGGTATGGAAATATGCCATGACAAGAGAATATCAGTCCATCTTGAAGAATTATGTGTGGGATATTGTTCCGAGACCAGAAGAGAAGCTTGTAGTGACTTCCAAGTGGATCTGTAAGATCAAACATATGTAGCTGATGGAAGTATAGAGAAATACAAAGTGACATTTGTAGCCAGAGGACTCTCACAAGTAGAGGGAGTTGACTATGATGAGACATTTTCTCTAGCAGCTCGATACACTTCCATCCGTACTATCATTTCACTAGCTACATCCATGAGTTGGAAACTACATCAGATGGATGTAAGGACATCCTTTCTCAATGGTGAGATTGAGGAAGAAATTTATATTGAGAATTTAAAAGGATTCATGATACATGACGAGAAATATCATATGTACAGGTTGAATAAATCCATGTATAGACTAATGCAAGCACCTCGTTCTTGGTATGAGAAGATGGATGGATTCTTGATGAGTTTGGGCTTTAGCAAGAGTGTTGTTGATCCAAGCCTATATTATCATATTGTTGGTGATGAGTGCCTAATATTTGTCATGTATGTGGATGATTCATTTCTTACTGGTTCAAAAAAACTTATTGTTGAATTCAAGTGAGAATTGACTTCTGACTTCAAGATGAAGGATCTAGGTATGATGCACTACTTCTTGGGACTAGAACTATGGTAGAGAACTGGTGAGATTTTACTAAGTCAAGGAAAATATACAATGGAGATATTGAAGAAGTTTGGTATGAAAGAGTGAAAATCCATGCCTACACCGATGGTGAAGGAATTAAAGAAAATATATGGTGCTCCTACCGATTCAGGCAAGATTGATCCACAGTTGATGTTAGAAAAACAGGATTGTGGAGCAATAAAATAAAACAAATGTGGAAACAAAACACAGAAGATACACAATACAATAGAGACACAGATTTATGTGGTTCACCCAATGTGGGCTACATCCACCAGAGAAATTGCCAGGTCCTTCCTTTATTATTATCCAACATATGAAGGGACACAACCTACAAAAAACCTGTTGTAACTTCCTCTTCTTTCTCTCACAGTCTCCTATCTCAGATTACAATATTCACCATCAACCATAGCTGCAATACATTTCCCTCATAAAAGAGGGTTGCCTTCTAGGGGAAAAAACCCTAACATAATCTCTATTGTTAGATCTGCGACCTTATACCCCCCGGACCCCACAGAGGGGTTACCCCCCTCTGTGCTCCCCCGCGTGGAAGAGTGTACATACTTCTGGGGTGTAAATACTTCATGGGGTATAAACACGACTGGAATTAAAAGACCTCTGAATCATGAAGATAATCAGGCTCCACAACCAACAATCTCCCACTTGGAGACTGATCTCAACAACTCCACCACTGTCGTATATGTTGGACTCTAAACCTTCTTGGACCTGGAAAATTTCTCATCTTCATCTTCATTCTTGAAGACCAACTGAAACTAAGCAGGAACTCAGTTTCTCCCTGGTTACTCCCTTTGTTAACATGTCTGTAGGATTCTGGCTAGTGTGTATCTTTTCCAACTTCAAATGTCCATCTTCCAAGGCAGATCATATGAAGTGGTACCTCAACTGTATATGCTTAGTCTTTGAATTAAAGGTTGAGTTCTTTTCAATATGAATGGCAGTCTCACTGTCACAGTACAAGATACTATTCTCTTGCTTCTTTCCCAATTCCTCCATAAACCTCTGTAACCAAATCATCTCTTTACTAGCCTCTGTAGCAGCAACATACTCTGCCTCTGTTGTTGAAAGTGCAACAACCTTTTGCAGTTTTGAAATCCAAATTACTGTTGTTCCACCTATAGTAA
>JASDQU010206669.1:0-28592 GCA_032191745.1 Picea mariana
TAAAATATACTTTCAATGCACCATAACTTAGTTCTTAATGACCTCAAACTGACCACTTACCATAAACTTGGTAAACTTGGACCTTCACTTAGGGTGTCAAGTAACACAGATCATTCACCCCCAACTTCTCAAGACAACAACTTGGTATTAACATACCATGAGACGACACCATGAGACAACAAATGCAATTACATTTGACATGACACCATCAACATTATGTTAATCATTCCAAGGATTAAGTCTTAGTTGCAAAAGTCACAGGCCATTACTCAAACACAAAGCAAGCTTCCAAAGTCATCCATATGACATTATTTATTTTTTTCCTTGTGGACAAATTTTATCAACTCATTTATGTGGGAAAGGGTATTGAAAGACCCAATTTTTTTATAAAAATATACCTCTAGTCATTATGCCTCTTTCCCTCTATAGATTCTTTCATTTTTCTTCTCGGAAACTATCAATCATGCTATAATCCTTATGCTAGGTATTTCTTACCATAGATCTCCAAATCCATGTATAAGCATGTTTTCTACTCAATCAACAACAACATGCACATCTTCACTCACTTAGAACCAATTGATCACGTTGATTCAAGTTCAGAATTGCTCAAAGGAAAATGAGTAAACGAGTCCAGAGAAGGTACATTGAACGACCTTTTCACATTTAGAGAGTCTTGAAAAGAACTTAAAGAAGACTCCAAGGGTACGCTTTTTCATAAATTTAGTCTCCCGAGCCCGAAAAAGTGTAAACAAATACAAGGGAAAACTCTTCTAGCTGAGGTAGACTAGAGTATTCATTTTTCATAATTAGTCCATCTGGTATGAAAAAAATTTAAACTTACTTCGAATAGATGCCCTTTCAAATCATTTTAATGAGTGTGAAAGTAAACAAGATCGCTCGACAATATTTTCATTTTTAGAGAGTTTGAAAACAGCTTAAAGGAGACTCCAAAGGGTTCATTTTTCGTACAGTTTTTACGAGCCCAAAAAAGTGATAAAAGTATACTCGATGACTTATTATAATGTATTTATGAGCATGAGAAAAACAAAGACTAAGCTCATGGTTATTTGTTTCATTTTTAAATGAGCTTGAGAGAGAGAATGAAACTATGCTCGAGGTTTTGACTCTGGGATACCCACACTATTTCGAAATAAATGGTTGAACAACTCTCCAAGATTTAGAGGCCTGCCCCTTACTCACATTGTAGAGTTCTTGAAGTATATGTGTGAGATAGAAGTTAGGGAGGAGGATGTTCTGGTAAAATTTTTTATACTTTCCTTGCCATCATTTGTACAAGATTGGATCAATAGTTGTTGTGCACCAAAGTGTAATTCATCTTTCATATATCTCATCAATAGGTTTCTTGACTTCATGAAACTACAGTGTCGAACGTATGAAGATGTCCTTCAAAATCTCGCAATAGTCCTAGAGGACAAAGGATTCATCACTAATATTGTAGAAGATATAAGGGGAGTGCACCAGGCTCAATACCAAGAACCCTCTGACATAGAAGAAGAGATTTATGAATAAGGTTACCAACCCCTTGAAGAGGAGCAAGAATTATCCCATGATTCTACATAAGACAACGAAGACTTGATTGAAGAATGAGAGCCTGAAAAGGTGAGTTGTGAGGATGAAGTGTTGGTTTTTGCTCCTTCGTTTGATGAAGTCATCCAAGCTTCCACTCCTCCTACACAAGAAGAAGAGAATGTGGTTATCCATTTCCCTTTTTAGGTTTTTGATGATGTTGTGTTCTATGATTCAGAAGGTGAAGAAATAGAGAAATACTTGGATGTACTAAACCCTTCATGCTATAATGAAAATAATGAATTGATTGAGAATATTGATGAGTTTATACATGTTGCGGGATGTAAATGGGATGTTATTTTCTATGATGGAGATCCCATTTATGATATTGAAGATCATTTCCAGTTGTTTCCTTCACCACTATCATATGTCATTACTATTGATCCTAACATTTGGAAACAAGGAGATGACGTAATTATAGATGTATTCCAAACACCCAAGGATGACTTAATGCAATGTTCTCATGATGATTTATGGTCATAACTTGAGGAGTTTGATGAATATTCTCTTGATCACTTGGATATGTTCTATGAAGAAGAGTTTCAACCACTGTCGTGATCGATTTTTTATAAGAGTGGGGACATGGATTTCCTGAGGCAGGATACTTATTATTATTTTTTCCATCCTCCTTTTCCTTTATCTCGCCATGTCAGTAAGGATGCAACTGGGAAACATGTTCCTTGTTTCAATTTTTCTCCCCGACAAATATTTTTCTTAGAATTCAGGGCTAGGTTGAATGCTTTAAGAAGACTTATACCTTGAGTCTTGAACCTTTCCCTAAAGCATTGTCAATCATCCTCCAGATCTTTGTTCATCCTTTCTCAGACCTTGGGAGTGATGAAGTCCAAGGTAGTGAACCTTTGTACTCTTTGATTCAACCTATCAAGTCTTTGACATTTCACGATCATTTTCAAAGAGGGATTGAGTGATTTTCTATAAATGTGACTTGGCATGATTTTGTCCCTCCCTCTCACCTCCATGGGTTAGATTTTATGATTTGCTATGATATGATGCATGTTCTAACTCATGTTATTTTTGTGCTTAGCTTGTCATTGTTTTGGTTTATGATGAATCATAGAGGCAGGTGTTATGACATATTTCTAGGATGGCTTCACATATGATTATACCTAGCATTCAATCAACAAGTAAGTATAGGTAGGTAGGAATTTGAATCCATTGTGTATACCATGCATATCATGTTAGTGTAGTTTCATTTTCACTTTTTATATTTCTTTATTACATTTGTATATATTGTATGATCATGATTACATGTTAGAATAGATATATTGTGAATTTTCTTTTCAACGTTTTTGTTTTATCATATATGGACAAAGGGTGATAGTACCACCCTAGATACTCTAATGCATTTTCTTGAGTTTGTAGGACATAGGTCATACCAGAGATGCCGAGTTTCTCATGTGCTCTACGGTGAGCACATGTTCTCGAGTAGGAGCCATATGTTACCCCCAACCTAGGGGTAACTAAGGAGATTATGTCTCGAGGCCCATAGGTTGCAGACATGAAGTGCCAAGAGCCAGATGGATAGAGCATAGCCCTACATGGCCCTTCTTTTTCATTTGATGCATTCTACACATCATTAGCAACAGCATCATCCACCACATTGGCCTGTCCTAGAAGGAAATGGGTCTTTCTCCATAAGGTAATGAGTCTAAGTATCATGGTAAGTGTCACTCTAATATTTGAATCATTTCAACATGTTGCAAAAGATATTTCTTGATTACAAAATGTTTTCTTGGAATTTATAATTTTTTCCTTATTTAACCTGGGTGGGTGTCATTTTGTCCTAGTAAGTTGGTCACCCTAGGGAATAGGGTGCCACTGGGGGGTTCCTTGAAGAATCATCATCCATTCCCGATCATACTTATCACCTTTCATACTTCTTTCCCTCCGTCTCCTTATCTTTTGGGATTTTCGGGTGTACTGACCCAAGAAGGGATTGTACCTCATTTCATGGGAATAAGGGGTTGGAGGTGCAGAGGGAAGAGTAGCTGGTAAAAGATAAAATCCAAATCATGAACCTTCCAGATTCTCTCCTAATAGGTCTTGAGAAACAATGAAGCATTATCTCTTAAAAGCATAAGACCTGCAAAAGCATAAGCTCACATATATAGATGCCCCACTTGTTGAGGGATCTACACAAGTGTGTTACAAGCTATACTATACCCCCATGGCACTATGTGTACCTCTCCCTTCAAGTGACTCTGTGGTACTTCCCCCCAAACTAATTGATTAAACCATAAGGAGTACCCAATGACTGAACCTTAATTAATTAATGGTAAATAAATGGGCTAGGAAAACACATGCATTGAAAACGAAGGTGCAACTCACCCTCTACTAAGGCACACGTAAATGAGACAATACAAACCCTTGTATGTCATGAACCCCATGCCCAAAAGTTTACCCCACTCCACTTTACACTCACACATGGCTTAGATATGTTTCTCTCGAGAAACACCCTGGACCTAGGGATTGATTGACCTAATAGGATGCCTTGACACCCCTCCCAAACCTAAATTTGACAAATTGTATAACGTCTTTGAGCATTTGTTTAGTTTGAAAAGGGGGGTTTGATGCACATGTTCGGGTGGTTTGATTATTAGATGTGGGTTACTTGTTATGATATGTGTGACTCATCGACGATTCGAGGGCGTACCTATTTGTATTTGCAGGACCTTGCTCGGTGGACAGGTATTCATGAGGAGATGATTAGTTCAGACCTTCATGAGTGCTTGAAGCCCAAGGATGGGTGTAGAGACCCCATGTCTGGGCCAATATCGTGATGACTAGTTGCACAATGAAAGAAGAGGACGTTTCCTTTGGAGGCACTCTGACATGACCTTAGGATGGCTTTCCACCTCCTCCCACTTGGACATTTGCATTTGGAGGCCCAAAGGACACCTTCCTAGCCCATGACATCACCTAGGGATGGGGTTTGTTGGATACTTGATGGAGGAGTTCCTTGATGATAATGTTGGAACATGTGGACAAGGATTAGGGACTTTGGAGGCCTAGTTTTATGCCTCTCCAATTCAATGTTTCCTTGAGGAATCCTAATGTCACCCTAAAGAGGCATGATGTCACCCTTTGAGGGTTATTTTGTAAAGAATTGATTTTATTTTTAATTTTAATGAGAAAATTGACACATAGGCTCAGTTTTGTGAAAAGACACAATTGTTGGGTAAAATAAGCCAGGATTTTCCATATAAATATGGCTGGCATTTTCATTTTTTCATCATAACTTTCCTCTCACAAGAGGGAGGTCTAAAATTTCTCCCTATTGGAGCTATTGGCTGAAATTTACTAATGGGCACATCTTGGAGTACATGTTTTTGATGTTTTTTTGATGATTTTTGATGGAAAATTTTGCAACTAGGTGTTTTATGCTTGATTATTCTTGGTTAAGTAAGTAAAATATGCAATTTCTCTTCATGCTTTGAATGGTTATGGTATATTTTACTTGTTCATTTTTAATATTATGAAATTTCTTGCTAAGAAACCCTAGGAGAAGGGACATAAGGTGATTCTTCCTTCTCTAGGTTTTTCCACTTGTTAATTGTCAAAAGGATCTTGTCTAGAAATGCTTCTAAAACCCTAAAGTGCTAGCACTTTAGAAGTTTTGTTCTAGAGCTTGTTACACATACTTTTTCAAGTGTCCAAGGAGAATAGGAATTCCTTAAAGCCCAAAAGAGCTTTCAATCTAGCCAAAATTCCATCTTTGAGACTTAGAGCTTGAGGCCTTGAAGTGCCAACACAAGTATTTATTTCCCTTTCCTTAGACCATTATTATCATTTATTTCTTCAAGTTATTAGTTTTTCTTGTAATTGACTCCATAAGCCCAAAAGGTATTGATTTCTATTGCTCTTGTGAAGGATTGATCAATCAAACACTCAAACTTTATTCTCTCAAGCCTTTACTAACTTTTACTAACCCTAGCCTAGCCAAAAACACCAACTAACTTGCTTTTGTAGCAAAATCATTGCTACAACCGCCCTAATTGCTGCTAATTTCCTGCATAATTAACTCTATTAACTATCTTACTCAAAAATCTGCTACAATAGGTGCTAAGTAATCTACATGATAAATGTTAAATTTCTATGGTCATTTATTGCAATTTTGAGTGATAATTCTTCTGGCTGTTACAAATCATTATTTGTTGTTGTAAATTGTTTAATTTACTGTGATTGCATATCAGCCAATACATATTTTGCTTGTATATTGTTTACTGAGGTATTTTAATCATATTTGTACTTGGAATTGTCACATATATGCTATAATTGTGTTGTTCCAGGAAGGTACCTGAATGCACCTTCATTGCATCAATTTCTCGAACATAAACATCTTGACTTGGGTAACCAGTGAGAGGGGGGACAAATATTAACCATAACCCTTAGTTATCCCATCACTTTAGGTCACTGGGGGCACCTCCCTTGGAGTAAACCTCTTCTACTCCTAAAAGTGGGGATTTCCTATTGAGGTGACAATGATAAGATATCCCGTTGTTATGCAAATTTCACCTACTTGTCTTGGGCTTTGGAAAAGTACTAATTGTGTGATAACATATTTCATTTTTAAATGATCTTGAAATAGAGGATAAAACTATTCTCAGGGTTGGTTTCATTTTTAAACAATCTTGAAACAAAGGATAAAATTGTGCTTGGGGTTTCTGCTTCATTTTTACACAAGCTTGAAACAGAGGATGAAACAGTGCTTGACATCTCTGTTTCATTTTTACATGAGCTTGGAATAGAGGATAAAATTGTGCTCAAGGTGTCTGTTTCATTTTTACACGAGCTTGAAATAGAGAATGAAAGTATGCTCTGGGTGATACCCATTGACGGGTTTGGGTTTTTTCCCAACATGATGTCCAGAGAATGGTACTTTGCGCCCAACCTGATTGGTAAAAACTAGTGGCTGGAGACATGCCCCCCAAAATTTGTTTCATTCGTCGACTCTTCTTCGGCACCTGATTAGACTTCTGGCTGTTAAAATTCTCATATAGCAGCTAAGATGTTATGTATTCTTTAACTTTATAGCATTAAAACAATAACCATAACAATAAGCATTGCTAAAAGAAAGACATCCACAACTTTACACAATATTTATCCTGGGAAACCCTCATGGGGGAGAAAACCCAACAAAACTTCTTTAGTATAGATTCTTCAAATAGTACAATATCTCTACAGGAGAGATATCACCATAACAAAAGCTAAACCAGAATTCCTAGACCATAACAAAGTAGTGCACCACTTGACCAAGAAAGGTCACTAAGACGTCTTCTCCTTGCCACTGGTTATCCTCCTCAAACTTGCACACTGAAGAGATAGAGAGATTGTTTTGTGTGTTGTGCCAAATGAGGCACCTAGTCTCATAAATACACATTGGAATTCCCCCTTATTTAAGCCAGGGCTGACTTGACAATTTACCCTTATAATTTAAAATTGACTTGTCTAGACACAATAGGGTCGAATTTTACAAAGGCACAATAAGGCCAAATATAATAACAATGTATTTTAGGGTTTTGTCATTACAAATATAATAGGAATATCTTCCAAAGCTACTCAAATTTCAACACTCCCTCTTAGCAAGGAAGGTAGTCTTAAGGCACAATCATCATGACTATTTTTGTACTTCTGTATCTATACCAAATAAGTTTTGTAACTACGTCATGCATCCAAGGTATTCAACAACATCACGTTTCAACTCACCATTTCACACATAATATGGTATCTAGTTTGTAAGAACTAGTAACTAGGCGTACCAATATTTTGACGCAGTTCACTGGAGTAGCCTATGCATATGAGACTTTTGTCGAGGCTCACTGGAGTAGCCTATGCATACGAGACTTTTGTCGAAGCTCACTAGAGTAGCAGTAACACCAGGCGTACTGGAATTTTTTCGTAGCTCACTGGAGTAGCCTCTGCATACGAGACTTTTTCTGAAGCTCACTAGAGTAGCAGTAACACTGAGTGCCAAGCCTTTTTCATGTTGGATGAGTCACACTTTTCAATGACATCCCTTTTTCATACTAGATGAAAACATTCAATGCCAACTCTTTTTCATGTTGGATGAATCACACTTCTCAGCGACAGTCCTTTTTCATATTGGAGGATAACACTTAGTGCCAGCTCTTTTTCATGTTGGATGAGTCACACCTTTTCTCACTACCAACCCTTTTTCACGTTGGATGAGAATACATCTATCTCAGTGCCAACCTTTTTTCATGCTAGATGAGAAAACTCCCTCTAAAGAGGGATCACATGCTACCATGGAAATGTATCAATACTCAACACTCCCTTTAGTAGGGATGTCCTTCTAGACCACACCAAGCTTGTCTCTGAAGTATACAAACTTCACTTTCGATAGAGGCTTGGTAAACACATTTGCTACCTACTCATCAGTGGAAACATACTATAGCTTCAATGCTCCTCTTTGTACCATATCTCTAATATAATGGTACTTGATCTCGATGTGCTTGGAATTGTCATGGAACATTGGGTTGTCTGACAACTTCACACAACTCCATGGATGATTTTAGGGGCTAAATTTCTCTCATGGGCTAATTTTCCATGGTTTTTCCAAAAAGGAGATTCACTATTTTAAAATTGATTCGCCCAAATTCTATAGGATAAAATGATTTCACCTTAAAAATCGCCAAAATTTTGTAAAAACTATATAAAATCCTTAGAAATTTGAATATTTTTACAAAAATATCGCCAAACATTTATAGTTGGCATATGAAGGATTAGTAAGATTCGCCAAGGTTTCTACATTTTAAAATAATTTTCCATCCTTAAAATCATCCCTGCACAACTCTGGTTGTCACACCAAATACAAGTCACCTCTAACTTGAGATCAAACAAACCAACAAGTAGTTTATGAAACCACAATGCTTCACTACATGTTGAACACGTTGCTATGTACTCTTCCTCAACTATACTAAGCACCACACTAGTCTTCTTCCTACGAAACCATGAGATCATAGTTGATCCCAAACTGAAGCAACATCCATATGTACTCTTCCGGTCCTCAACACTACTCGCCCAATATGAATTAGTAAAGCCTTGAAGGATTATCTCACAATTTGAGGAATACCTGAGACCATAATCAATTGTACCCTTCAGGAACCTCATCACATGTTTTTCCATAATCAAGTGAACACATCATGTCTCAACCATACACTAACTCAAGGTGTTCACCGTAAAACATAAAAATTGTCTCATGTTTGTTAAGTACACTAACGAATCAATAATTTTTCTATACATGGTGGCATCCACTGTCTATGAAGATGTATCACACAACAATTTCATATTTTTCACTATGGGTGTAGACATGGCCTTCCAGTCCATCATTCTGAATCTCTTCAGAATCTCCACTGAATATTTTCCTTGGTTGAGAAAAATCTCACATGGTGTCTTCCATACCTCCAGACCTAAGAAATAGTGCATCATACCTAGGTCTTTCATCTCAAACTCAATATCAACCTTCCTCTTGATTTCATTGATGATCTTATCAACACCTATGAGGAATAGGTCATCCACGCACAAGAGCAATTTCACTAGTCCTCCATTCACAACCTTGAAATATAGGTTGGAATCTGCTTCACTCTTGGTAATGCCTAAGCTCATCAAGAAACTATCTATCCTTCTGTACCATGCTCTGGGTGCTTTCTTTAACCCATACAAGGCATTCTTCAATCCACACACATGTGTCTTACTATCATGTGTCTCAAATCCTCGTGGCTGCTCCACATACACTTCCTCTTCTATTACACCATTCAGAAAAGTTGTCTTCACGTCCATTTGGTGTTCCTTCCACTTCATCTTGGCTGCAAGCGCAAGTATGGTTTTGATTGAAGTGTATCTTACCACAAGGGATAACATTTCCTCATAATCGATTCCTTCCTTCTAGGAGAAGCCATGTGCTATGAACCTTGCCTTGTATTTCTCAATACTTTCATCTGTTGAATGCTTTGTCTTGTAAATCCACTTGGAACTTACAATTGTTTTGTCTTTCGGTCTAGGAACCAGAACCCATACATGATTCTTCACTATGGAACGATATTCTTCAACCATGGAATCCTTCCATTCTTTCTTTCCCACAACCTCTTCATAACAAGTAGGTTCGACATCAATAATGTCACTCAACAATGCCACATAATTGGAGTATGGTTTTGGTCTCTTTCTTTCTCTAAAGGTTCCATCTGGGACACCATACTTTTCTGCTTCCTAAATGATCTCACAAGCCCAAGCTAGTCTTCTTTTCTTATTCCACTCTTGAGGGGCATCCTCAAGTATTTGTGGTTCCTCCATGTCATGATCTTCTGGATCACACTCAGGTTGTACAATATTTTTGTCCCCCTCTGTATTTGCAATCCTGGGACCTATAGGCTCCTCATCATGGATATCATCTGAATGGTTTTGTCTTGACCTACTAAAAGTTGCATCTTCATCAAAGGTAACATTTTTACTAGTCTCAATATGACAATGAACAGGGATGTAAACTATATACACCTTTGATGTCTCACTATATCCAACAAATATACCCTTCTTTCATGAAGGGTCTAGCTTCGATCTCTTGTCCTTGGGGACATGCACATAAACAAGACATACAAATATCCTCAAGTGGCTGACTTCTGGATTTTCACCTATGAACATCTCTTTTGGAGTCTTGTTCACAGGTATACAGTGGGGACTTCTATTTTGTACATACACGATTGTTTTAGCAGCTTCTGCCCATAGATGCATCGAAAGGTCTTGGTCATGAATCATGGATTTCACTGCTTCCATGATAGTACAACTTTTCCTTTTTTCCACACCATTTTGTTGAGGATTGTAGGGAGGAGAGAGCTCCCTCTTAATCCCAACTTCCTTACATAATGCTTTGAATTCATCTGACGTGAATTCTCCTCCATTTTCTAATCTTAGTATTTTGATTTTATTTTCCGACGAATTTTCAACAATAGCCTTGAACTCTTTGAACTTGTTGAACACTTCATTCTTAGCTTTCAAAAAATAAATCCAAGTTTTATGTGAGTAATCATCAATAAAAGAAACATAATAAAAATACCTACTAAGGGAGGTGGTTGACATAGGTCCACACACATTTGAGTGTATGATGTCCAATAGTCCTTGGCCTTGCTATCACTTCTTGGAAATGACTTCTTCACTTTCTTGCCTTGTGTGCATCCCTTGCATATGCCTTCATAGTCTACTTGAATATCAGGGAAACCTGTCACCATCTTGCTCACAATCGATAATGCCTTGTACTGTATGTGATCAAGCCTTCTATGCCATAATTCACTTGGAGTGATGGTACTATGTACTAATGCAGATACTAAGTGTCCCTTCAACTTGTATAATCCTCTTTCTTGAACACCAATCACTATGGCATCATCAATAGATTTTCCTTTTGGCCACATAAGTACGTCACCATCAATAAATGCAACTCTGAATCCTTTCTCATCTAAAGTTGAGATAGAAAGGAGTTTTTTCTTCTAACTAGGTACAAACAAAACATCCTTCATCTTCAAGGGTTTTCCATATTCTAGCTTGTAGTTTGCTTCTCCTACACCTTTGATGGGATATTGATAGTCATCACCAAGCTTCACTTTGTGAGGTGAATCTTTCTCAACTAGATCTGAGATAGAATCCTTGAAATTGGTCATGTGTTTAGAAGCATCACTATTAATAAGCCATGTGTCACTTTCATGAGTGACTGTACCTATAAGAGCTGAGTTCAATACATATTCTTCACGTGTTTCTTCTTCTCTTGATTTATCATGATAATCTTCTTCGACATGTGCATGATGTTTTCCATAATTTCCTTTGTTGACCTTATCTTTAGACTGGGGACAATGTATAGCAATGTGTCCCATCTTTTGACAGATGAAACATCTATAATTTGAGAAATCCTTCTTGAACTTCTGCAGCTTCTAAGGTCCATGGGGTTTCTTGTGTGAGTGTACTTTCGTCTTGCTCTTTTCTTTTTTGGAAAGAGCTGCCAGGGCTTGATTTTCTTCTTCTCCTAGTTTCTCTTCTCTTGCCACCAACCTTGCTTCTTCTTGAGTGAAATCCTCCCATAGTCTACTAAATTTTGTTAGCTTTATTCTTGAACAAATTCCTTCGATGAATGATTCCCAAGATCTGGGTAGACCATTCATGGTGGTCATCACTAACTCGGCTTCTTTGATCGTATCTCTAATGGCTTCAAGTTGCTCATTGATATGAGATACCCTTGTGAAGTATGATTGAATGGATTCTAAACTTTCCATCTTCACACTCTTGAGTTGTGTCCTCAAGGTCATCTTCTTATTGATATTCTTTCCTTCAAACAATCGAGATAGGGCATCGAACATCTACTTGGGAGTTGTTAGTGATGAGATGTGAGGGATCAAATGGTCCTTGATAGAATCATCAATGATTCTCTTTACACTCACCATATCCTTCCTATGCTTATCTTTGGCTTCATCTTCCTCTGGCTCTAGAACTTCTTCCTTCATGAGATTTTCCAAGCCATTTTCTTCGAGAATGAGGATTACTATGTACTTCCATGCTCAGAAGTTATAAGCTCCTTTAAGCTTCTTATCAAGCTTGGTGCTAGGTTCCACCCTACCCTTGACCAGAGATATAATAAAAATAAAATAAAAAAACAAGAGTTTATAAACTTACCTGAGAGTAGATGCCAAGACGTCTAGGGTTTTTATGAGAAAACCCTAAATTTAAAAAACTTCAATTTTTTGACTTTTTCTCCAGTGGAAATATGTGCTCTCCTAAGGTGAGTTCACTGATGGTATCGTATTGATCAATATCCTCTCGACATCACTTTCTAGGGTTTTGTAGTTGTGGTGGTTTCTGCAGTTACAATAGCTTCTATTTACTGTACAAATGACTTCTTTCAGGCCTGCTCTGAAACCAGGTTAAAATTCTCTTATAGAAGTTAAGATGTTATGTATTCTTTAAATTTATAGCATTAAAAAAAAAACATAACAATAAGGATCACTGAAATAAATGCATCCACAACATTACACAATATTTGTCCTCGGAAATCCTCATGGGGGAGAAAACCCAGCAAAACTTCTTTAGTATATATTCTTGAACAAGTACAATATCTCTACAGGAGAGATCTCACCATAACAAAAGCTAAATTAGAATTCCTAGACCATAAAAAAGTAGCGCACCACTTGACTAAGATAGGTCACTAAGACGTCTTCTCCTTGCCATTGGTTATCCTCCTCAAACTTGCGGACTACAGAGATAGAGAGCTCGTGTTGTGTGTTGTGCCAAATGACGCACCTAGCCTCCTTATAAATACACATTGAACTACCCCCTTAATTAAGCCAGGACCGACTTGACAATTTCCCCTTATATTTTACAATTGACTTGTCTAGGAACAATAGGGATGACTTTTACAAAGGCACAATAGGGCCAAATATAATAACAATGTATTTTAGGGTTTTGTCATTACAAATATAATAGGAATATCTTCCGAAGCTACTCAAACTTCAACACTAGCTACTAATAGGAATAATCTCACCAAAGAGGGAGGAATAAAGATGATCAACTGACATAGGTGGATGAAATGAAGTTTCAAGTACTAAATCTAGTAGTAGACTCGACTCAATTGGAGGGGGGTATGTTTCATTTTTTAAGGAGCCTGAAACAGACAATGAACTATGCTCATGGGTATATGTTTCATTTTTTAACAAGCTTGACACAAAGAGAATTATTCTCATAGTCATTTGTTTCATTTTTTAACGAGCTCGACAAAGGAAAAGAACTCTGCTCGTAGTCATCTATTTCATTTTTTAAGAGTTTGACATAGGAAAAGAACTATGCTCGTAGTCATATCTTTCATTTTTTTTAAATCTTGACACAAGAAAAGAACTAAGTTCATAGTCATTTGTTTCATTTTTTAATGATCTTGACACATGAAAATAACTATGCTCGTGACCGTCTATTTCATTTTTTAACAATCTTGACACATAAACGATAACTATGCTTGTGACCCTCTACCAAGGCTTCCAAGAGGTTTTCATCAGACGAAATAACAATGCTATAGCAAGAATACATGTCAAGGGATTCAACAAGGATAATAAAAGAAAGATAAGGTTTCAAAACCCCCATTGAAGGGTTCACCATGTCAACTAGCGGATTTAATTCTAAAGAAGTTGAGAATTTAGTCAGAGGCTCCTTCTCATCAGCAGTTGAACACATGGGACATGGTGCCACATAATTAACCTGTGGCAGGGGGATACCACAGGCATATAAGGAACATTCAGGGAAGTCATATGGTCAACAGTCATACAATGATCAGAACTAACAAACGAAACATGATCAATGGTCACTATGCTTCCATCATGGGGAAAATGCATCACTCGAAAGAGTGTGGACACTACAAATTTCATAGCATAGACATAGTCTCACCCAAGGAGAAAATTAAAATCCAAGGGTCCTTGGACTACCATGAAATCAATATAGACAATTTTTCCTCCTAAGGTGATGTGCAGTTGAGGAAGGATCCCTAAAGGTTCACTATATCTTATATTAAAATCCAATAGATGATTAATGGTTGGCACCAGATTAGGAGAACCTAAATCTTTCCAAGCAGTTGAGGACTAATCAAGGCCCCTTCATCTACGATAATGAGATATACATACTTATCAGTAGCTTGCACAATTATCTAGAAAGGGATACTCAAAGAAAGAAGAGGTTCTGCTAGACTATTCCAATCAAAGGAAATGACCTCAATACTTGGAAGAGGTTACGTTGAAATAGACGGGATGTCCCATTGTCTAGAAAAATATGAAATGGTAAAGAAAACGTTGGTGGTATTCAATTCACTCTTCGAGGTAAGAGTGGGGTCAACCAAAGATCGAATTGTATTGACCACTTCTTCAATCAAAAGTTGGGTAGGGGAAGCAACTAAAGGTTTTGTTTGGGCAACGACATTGTCTTCCAACAATTGTGAAGCCTCCTCTATACGATGAAAATGGTAGGTACAATGACTTCCCTTGCATAACTTACAAGGAAACTTGACTTTAACTTTTTTACCCCCAACTTTATTATCATTGGTCAACAGATCGTCACTAGGATGACTTGTAGAGGCTGGTGACACGGGTTGTTGGGAACCCTAAGACCACACTTCTAAAACCTTCGGAACACCAAGGAAATGGTTAAGAAGGTGATCACCCTTACAAATCCTAGAAGGGAACTTGGGTTTGTGACCTATGTTCTTAGGATTCTCAACATTATCAGCACTCCCGACATGATTAATAGTGGTTGGTTGATTGCCCCTTTGCTTATTTTGCTTCTCCTCATTCATCATTTTCTTGTCCTTCTTATCCTCCTGGTTACTAGCATCATGTCTTTCACCAAGCATGGACAAAGAAAGGGAAGAATATCTAACATGTAATGAAGGAAAAGGGTTAACATGAGGTTGATGTTCTTGAGGTGGAGGGCTTGCATTCGAGGCACCAGGAGAATTTGTTGTCGCCAGAGTGGAAAAAAACCATATTGGTAACACTGTAGTGAATTTGGGAAGACTCATTGTAGTAATGTAAGGAGGACCAATATTTCCAAAACAAGGAAAACGATGAGGATCCCCGTGCAAAGGGGTTCCTTGATTGGTGGGATCTAGAGATATTTCCACAGAGACAGACTCAACCTAGGGTCTGTTAAATAAAAGAGCACACACTACCAAATTCCCTATAATATAAGAGAAAGAAAACAATTCTATTGTAACAGAGAAAAATGAAGTAAGGATCTTTCAGAGATGAGAGATAAGGCTGCCAACGAAGAAATGAGAGATAGTTACCCCCAACTACGTCATAATGGACATCCAGAGGTGCAAGTACCATATGAAACCAAGTACCCTCCTAAGCAACCAAAATCATGTGCTGCACGTATGTATCAGGTACTGTCAGTACCACCACTGCAGTTACCTGGGAAGGTAACCTAGGAAAAACAACTAGGGCTACCACTTTGCACTTGGTGGTTAGGTGAAACGGTTGTGAGAGAGGGATTCTGTGAATGGGCAGGGAAGGTAAGATTGTTGTCTTAGACCCGAAACAACTTAGATAGTGGTGTCACCCTAAGGAATTTCCACTACTAATATTTTCCCCTTGACTCGCATAACCCCAACGAGAGAGAGTGTTGGGGATTGGTCCAAGCACTCTTCTCAACTTCTCCTACTTCTTGACTCCTATGTTAGAGGAAATTTCCCAACAAACACTTCATGTTACTAATGGATTTTAACTCATTAGTGTTCCTAGTTTTGATTCAGTAGCCTTGGAGAATTTACTCTCCACCCTACAACCAAGTCCCTGCAACCTAGACTTGTGATCGTTTTCTAATAAAGGAAACGTCTAGTTGATTTTATATTAGGTACCTTGTTACTTTTATGGTTGTTGTTACTCAAAATGGTAAATGGAAGTGAACTATATGGTGTTATCACTCTAACTCCAAGAAGACTTCAAAATAAAACAGGAATGGAATGCAATCTTTAGTTTCGATGAAGCATATCTACAAAAATGAGCAAGAGGTCTCAAGCAAAGAAACAAGTGTAACATTCAATGCAAGAAACATGAAATACTCTTTGAATGCGAAAGGTGTTTGATATAAGAGTCAAAGAAACTATAGGATACATGGTTTTTGGTTTTCCAATTCTTTCAAATACTCCACCCACTAACTAGAATGAAATTTTTTTGGGGTTTTCCAATTCTTTCAAATGTAATGAAAATTTTAATGCGACTTCTTTTGTTTTCTTTCTTTCAAATGAGATGAAAAGAACTAAATGCAAACGAAAAGGACCGCACAACAAAATAATGCAAACCAAAAAATGCAATCAAGTAGGTCGACAAGCATCAAAAGAACTCAAAAGCTAAGGAAGATGAAAAAAAAAAGCACCCAAGAAATAAAAGGTTCAATCATAAGAAACTCAAGCCTTAAACAAAAAAATCCAAATGACTTGAAAAAGGTTGCAACAATGACTACTCGAATAGATCTGAGAAAGACCTATGAGACTGTAATAAAACATAGAAAGCATATCTGGGCTATATTTAAAGGATGTCCCTTCAAAAACAACTTTTTAGTAACTGGTCACGCCTTATCGATTAAGAGAGCGATTTGTCGCATTGTGAATGCAGAGCGACTCATGACCTCGAGAACTGATCGTACTGCTTAGTGTGATTTTTGGGTGGTCACGTGCAATGATGGAGAAGCTAGTGACCAAAAATGTTGTGGTCGCTCTATGTGCACAGGAAGACTGCGACTGTGATTGTACGAGTGTGAAAACTAAAATATCTAAGGTAGATCTATCATATTTGGGACTAAACACTTTCAAACAAACTCATGAAAGACTTATGGGAAAAATGAAAACAAAAATCGAGGCTTAAAATAAAAAAAGATGTTGAGAACATGGATTCAAAAGTTGAGGAAGAAAAATAAATAAATAGTTATGACTTCCCCAGTGGAGTCGTCGGTCTGTTGTAGGATAAATGTACCCTACAAGAGTTATTTCCCTTAGGGTCTTCCTAGATCTAAGACAAAATAGAGATGCAAGTTGTAAATTTTCCTAGATCTAAATCATACATTAAAATAACTGCGGGATAAGAGGATGAGAAGCATAGTACCCGATTCTTCGACAATTTTCCCTGCACACTCCTTGGTCATTCACTCCTTTGAAGATATCCTTCACTTTCATAAACACAGGTCTACACACATAGGAAAACAACAAACACCTTTCATGAGATTAAATGTAACGCGTATAAAACATAGATCTAATAATATATCACAAAGACATGAAAATGTTAACTCTCAATGAATACTATGATCACCATACACAATCAATTAGAGGGGAAAATCATGTGCATCTTCTATTAAAAAGGAAAAATACTTACAACTTACATACAAATAGCTTGATGAAGATTCTCCCAATTTCCTTGTCCAAACTCCGTAATCAATCTGACATTACAAGTTTATTCTATCTTTTCCTCCCTTTTTCCCATGAGTGTTACACACCAAAATTTCACACTTTAGTTTCAGTTAGTATTTTATCCTCCATTGCTTGGCAAGCTTTAGGTTTGAGGCTTGCGTCGATGACTAAGAATTTGTTGGCTTTTGAGAAAAGGGCTAGTAGACCTTTAGGGATCCTTCCTATATTTCCTGTTACTTTAGGAGGGAAAACTGTCAATATTGATGTGATGGTAGTCCATGACCCCTTGGATTTTAATTTTCTCCTCAGGCAATATTATTTTTATGCTATGAAGGCTCTTGTGTCCACAATATTTCAAATGATGTGGTTCCCTCACAATGGAAACATAGTGACCATAGACCAACTTTCATTCATTGGCATTGATATGATGGTCAACCATCCGACTTTGCTAAACGGTCCTTATATGAAAGTGATACCTGCCCCACCGTAGATCAATTATGTGGCAAGTTGTCCTATGCATTCAACTCCGAATGAGAAGGAATCTCTCCCATCTTCTTATTTAGATCCGGTAGTTGAAATGGTGGTCCCTTCGATAGGGATATTAGAGATTGATCTCCTTACCCTTATCGCGTCCCTCGACATGTATTCCTTCTAGAGTATGGTTTTTCCATCTAGCGAAGATTTCTTGGAACCCATGATTGAGGTTTTTCCCTTGACATGTATTCCTTCCAGAGAATTGTCCTCTTGGAAGCCATGATTAAGTAGAGGTCTTTGAGCATAGTTTATTTGTTGATTTCAATCTCATTAAAAAATGAAACCATGTTTTGAGTAGAGTTCCCATTTCTGTGTCAATCTCATTAAAAAATGAAACATAGGGCCTCAAGAATAGTTTCTAGTTTCAATCTTGTGTAAAAATGAAACCTACCTTATGAGCATCATTTTCTTCTATATGACAAGCTCATTAAAAAATGAAACAACTGCCTCTCCCGTTGAGTTGAGTCTTTTGCTAGATCTCATAAATATTGATTTGAGTCTTTCACCAGGTCTCGTAAATTTTGAGTTGAGTCTTTTGCCAGATCTCGTAAATATTGAGTCAAGTCTTTCACCAGATATCGTAAATGTTGATTCAAGTATTTCACTAAATCTCGTAACCTAACCTTCATCTCATCCTCCTATGTCGGTTGATTATATTTCTTCCTCTGTGAATATTTTCCTATTAGTAACCATGAGTCTATTGGGTATAAAAATTGGTGTTAGGAGAAGAGTCGGTGGATGAAACAAAGCTTGGGGGGCGTATATCGCTAACCTCTAGACATCATTCTAGAGAAAAGCCACTAGATTCCATCACGCAAATAGGGGAAAAGTACTAGCTATCCATAGGTCTCATTTGAAACCTTTGGACATTATGTTGGGAAGTTACAAGCTCAATCTATGTTCTTTCTCGTGCTCGTAAATACATGATAATAGGTTACCCAGATCAGTCTTTGTTCTTTCTTGTGATCGTTAATACATGAGAATAGGATATCAAGTATAATTTTATCTCTTTTTTGGACTCATAAAAGCTATACGAAAATGAACTCTTTCACGTCTCCTTTAAGCTCTTTTCAGACTCCCTAAACATGAAAAGATTTTCGAGTGAGCTTTCTTCCTTTGACACTCGTTGAAAGGTTTGAAAGGGAATCTTTCGAGTGGTATTTTATCTCTTTTTCAACCTCACGAGACTAATTACGAAAAATGAATACTATAGTCCAGCATGATTATAAGAGTTATCCCATGTATTTGTTTACATGTTTTTCAGGCTTGGAAGACTAAATTTACAAAAAAATCACTCATGGAGTCGTCTTTAAGTTCTTTTTAGAATCCCTAAACATGAAAAACCACCGAGTTTACCTTATTTGGGCTCGTAAAACTATGCATCGAAGGCCTTATGTGAGTCCAATCTCCAGGACACATATAAGACCGAACCCCTCCTTCTTTAGGTTCATTAAACATATGGTGAGGGACTCATTTGAAGGCTGAGCTATATTGAGCACTTGTTACGCTCTTCAATTTTGTTTAAAAAGAAAGAGGTACTCATCTATCTAGATGGGGGGGAAAAATGAAGGAAGTGGTTCAATTTTTTTGGAATCCTTTATGGAAGCTATTGTCGCCCTTGAACATGGAACTTGTTTGCGTCTCATTTTACAGTTGGGTAATCTAGTTGTCTCTGAATCATACCAATTCCATGTGTCATCATACTTTTTCATTCTAGTTGAAGAGTGCTCTTATTTCTGTCACATTATGTTCTTGATATTCGTCGAATCAATGTTGTCAAGTCAGTTGTCATGCTTCATAATGTTCAAGGGAAGTTTCACTTCAAACCACCCATCTACAGTATTACCAATTTATGTTTCCTTTTTGGATTCATACTTATTCGATCCACCATCTCACATCACTTTCCTGTGTCAGTTTTGTGTCGATGATGGGGGATACATCATTGCCCTACTTTGATGAGTCTTTTCCTTTCGACTTCAGCACATTATATGGGAATTAGACTTAGAAACCAGTTAGTACCTTGGGACCTGCATGCCTCAATGGAAGGCCTCCTTGCTTTCGACAAAATGTATACATCATTGACCTCTGATCAGATGATTCCACGAATGTTCGACCTCAAATAATTTATTCACATTCATCGGAATGTACTAGGGTACCTTGGGAGTCATTGTCATCATTGGTGATTTTCCTCACACTTGTTAATGGTTTACCTCAATGACCAGTAATCAAGTGGTTTCTATCATATTCAACATCCAATCATCTATTCACATGGATAGATTCATACCGCATTGGGATCAGGACGTAGACCCTGGTTTGGGTGCTCACTCTGTTATGTGTTTTTCCTAGGCTACAATGGAGATCATTTGAGCATGTAAAATATTTTAGTACAATCACCATGTTGGAAATATTACTGATATATATATTGTCACATAAATCCATATTGTATTGATACATGGCTATGTTTTGTCATCTCGTAGCTCCACTATGTATTTTTCGTGGCTGCAATCAATTCATGTCATGGAGGTATGGATCCACATTATATCTCTGGTGGCCATATCCTTAGTCAGTATTTTCATGCATCCGCAGTATAATGGTCAGTGGCCATGCTTTGAGTCATCTTGTATTTCGAGCATAGGTACGCCTGCCTCGGAAATGGAACATATTTGTATATTGATTGATGATTGTTTGCAACTTCTTCCAGGTTATCCTACTCGAACACCCTTGCATTGAAGAATTTGTAAAGTGTTTCAGCGATCAATTTCTCATATGACCTCACACTTTAGGGGGAATATGTTACACACCAAAATTTCACACTTGAGTTTCATCCTAAGTGTTGCAAGTGTCGCAAAGTGACGTATTCACCTTGTTAAGTGTCACATGCACTATTGCAAGTGTTGTATGCATATTACCAAGTGTTGCATTCATTTTTATAAGTGTCACAACCCCTTGAAACCATGAATAACTATTGTTCATGACCCCTAGGTTATATTGGAGGAAGAAACCGATCATTTCAAGTTCAAAACACACCTTTTCCTTGGAAAATTCAACCATTTTTTGGGCATTTATGAAGGGTGACGTCCCTTGGACATGCTGGGAGAGCACCATTTTATGGAATGATGCCCCCTTGCCATGTTGGAGGATCACCACTCTATAGGATGACACCCTGTGTCTAGTTCTGGGGGAGTGCCATCCTTGTTAGAGGGAAAAGGGTTCTATGGGCCATCTCTCTTGGGATGAGGTTGGTTATGTTTAACGCCTATGCTATGGCTTCACCTTAGGATTTGATCCAAACCTTAAGGAGCCATATACTCAACCATATCCGTCATGTTCTCATGGTGGTTGTGCCTCTCAAGCCTATATATTGGAGGTATTTCCAAGGTTAAGGGGGGAACAATTGAGGTATCAAACCTTTGATCTTGTGAGAAGCATCATCATTTTGATTTCAATATTCATGCAAGGGCTAGACAAAAATAGCTTGGAGAAGTGGCTGCATCGTCAATCATGCTTTGTAAGTGCCTTCTTTGTCTTTCCAATTAATATCAACTTGGCCTATTCCCTTCAAGTTCATGTGTTCTACATTTTTTTTTCTATTGTCATTTCAATCTTCATAGATAGATTTTCTTTATATAATAATCTAGAGTAGGAGGAATATTTCCTTTGCTAGTCTTTGTAGGATTCCATTTGTGTTGAGGAGCTTGGAGATCAAGTGTCATAATTGGAGCAATGAGGATGAAAATCACAATAAGGTATGCCACATCATTCTTCTTCTCTCTTTTTTGATTGATTCAGTTAGATATATAGGGAAAGTAGTAACCACTTGTTCTCTTCTGTATTTGGACCAAATATAGGAGTCTTGGTACAAAGGGGAGCCAAACTTGTCCACAGGGTAATATTTCTCACAACAATGAGAGACCCTCAATATATAGGATGAAAGAGATGAGATGGTGGATAACTCTTAGACACTCAAAATAACAAGATTTCGGAGGTTGAATTATGAGAATTCTGAGCTTGATTCCATCTTGTTGTAATCATTCCTAATTTGAGAGTAATATACTTGGTCACGATTTGCAAGAGAGCAAGGCGCGACCATAAATTTGGGTCATGATTTGTAAAAGGACAATGCATGACCAAGCAAAATGATGGTGTATACTCAAGAAAAGAGTGACAAAAGTCGGTGTTTCATCCTGTTGACCTCTAGATGATGCCCATCAGGTAATCATGTGGCAAATAACTATATAACACCAAGCCATTGTCTTAATCATCCCTATAGAATAGTTTCACCACAACCATAGTACTTGACGCATGTCCAATAGTTTTGTTCCACCTTGATCTATGTAACTCAGTCAAAATGACTACCCATAACCTAAAGGAGAATTTCATAAGCTAAAACTTTCCATAACCATTGGTCAAAACACTGATCGTAAACTCTTTCACATCGTCGTCATGGATAAATAAGGGAATAACACCCTTGAAATCATTGAGCATGTCATAGGAATTTGTGGCATTCAATGTCACAATATCAAGAGTGACAATGGACACCTACGAAATGTAGAGAATAATTTTGATATCACCCTTTCCATGAGTGCTTTTTCACCAGGTAGTGTGCAAGGCACAAGGGCTTCACCTTGACTACCAATATCTTATCATGTTCATTCATAAAGGGGGTTTTAAAATTGTGAAAAATAAAGTCAATATTTTGTTGGTATTGGGGGTTGGCTATAGGGTACTGTTGAGGGGTCCTAAATCCCTTTAACTCAACTATATGAACCAAACCTGCCACCGAGGCCCAATTAGACTCTACAACGTTTAATGGTGGAATGGTTCTTTAGATCTCACGATCCGACCAATTAATCAATGGGATTTACGTTTTTCTTATGAAAGCTCCTCCTTCAATTCAGACGTTCTCTTTTTGTATTTTCTCTTATAGGTGGGACTTGTTATCCCCCACTTTTAGGGATAAATAGGATATTATGTCTTGAGGCCCACATGTCCTAGACATGGAGTACCGAGAGCCATATCGACTTGAGCATGGCCCTGGAGGGACCATATTTTCTCCCTTTCAGCGCCTCCACTTTTTTAGGAGCATCAACAACATCCATCACCTTCGGCTTGGTCTTGTATCAGAGATGGTTCTTGCTCCATGAGGTAATGATTCCATGTATCATGGTATGTGTCACTATGATCCTCAAAACCTTTGAATATGTTCATTTAATTCCTTTTGTTTCCAACGGGTGCTTGGATATTATACCTGTCCACTTGACCATGTCTGGGGGGGATGACAGGATTCCCTAGCAAGCTTATGCCCATAGGTTTTGAGTTGCCACTGGGGGGATTTCTAAAAAAATTCATCGTCCGTTCCCGTCAAACATACCATTTTCCATCTTATTTTATACTCGTCCATCCCATTACACCAATCTGGGCATAGGGCTGGCCAATTATTTAGGGGTTGTACCCTACCCTATGGGAAGAATGGGTTAAAAGGCCTGGGGGTAAAAGCATCTGACAATAGAAGCCTAAGAACAAAAAATCGAGATGCTTCACCTAGGGATCCTCGAGAAAGCAATAAAAATATTCTCAGCGAGAAACGGAGGGACCCGTAAAGACAATAAAACAAGACCTAGTTAAGGGATAGGGGGCCTCATCACAAGTCAACCTATTAGGTCCATGAGCATATAGAGGTATGACACTACCAACATCTAGTCACCACGCTAGGGTAGTGGCTCTTGCATAGACAAGAGAAGGGGGGTCTCATCACGAGCCAACCTTCTCATTTCCATGAAATGCTTGTGGCTAACATTGCCACCACTGGTCACCAAGCTAGGGAAGTGTCCCTTGACTAGCTTCTTGAAAGAAAAAAGCAATAAAAAGATAAAAAACAATAAGACACGACCTGGTTAGAGGATAGAGGGTTTCATCACAAGCCAACCTATTAGGTCCATGATCATCTAGTGGTATGACACTACCAGCATATGGTCACCATGCCAGGGTAGT
The DNA here is from genome assembly GCA_032191745.1 of Picea mariana. Taxonomy (NCBI): domain Eukaryota; kingdom Viridiplantae; phylum Streptophyta; class Pinopsida; order Pinales; family Pinaceae; genus Picea; species Picea mariana. The sequence continues at coordinate 24,065 of JASDQU010206669.1, forward strand.
GGCTCTTGGTGGCATAGCCAAGAGAAAGGGGGTCTCATCATGAGCCAACCTTCTCATTTCCATCAAATTCTTGTGGCTAACATTTCCACCATGGGTCACCAAGCCAGGGAAATGTCCCCTGACTAGCTTCTTTAAAGAAAAAGAATAAGATAAAAGACATGAATGGGCTTGGAAACATTTTCATCCATGACAGGTGAAACTCACCCTCTATAGAGGCACCCACCAGTAAGCCATCCTTGCTATCACTGCACCCTTTGCCCAGGCATCCCCATCCACCTCACCCACTTACATGACTTGGATTTAATCCTTTCCAGAGACATCCCTCTTCTAGTGGACACTATCCCAATAGGACTCCATGTCACGTCCTCCAAACTTGCATTGTAGACATGTATAATGTCTTTGAGCACTTGACTTCAGTAAAGGGGTTTTATGCACATGTTTAATAATATTGATGATTAGATGTCAATGACATTGCTATGATCCCTGTGACTTATGATCCTATTGAGGATGTATCTATTGATGTGCATGATCATTCCCGATGGATAGGTACCACATTGGATAGGTACACATGGGGAGATGATTAGTTTGGACCTCCATGGGGTTGAAGAGCCCACCCAATGGATGATAAGACCCCAACAGGGGGAAGAGACAAGGCATAGTGTTTACACCAGGGAAGAGTAGAAGGATCCACCTAAGGCAGCTAAGCAGAACTGTACCTAGGGGGGTTGTTCCCTCTTCATTGGAACGTTGGCCTTGGAAGGCCTAGGTTGTCACCTAGGAGGTTCATGATGCCATCCTTGCTTCATGGATGTTTTGGCAGACAGACAACATAGTTTGGAACGTGTGGCAGGTTGGAGAAGCCCAAGGAGGGATAACGTTTTTCTCCAGGAGGCTACATTTTCCCTATAAAGGGATAACGTCGCCCTAGAAGGGGCATGACATCTTGATTTTTCTTGATTAGGGTTTAGTTTATAACATTTTAATGTAGAACAATATTATTGTGTATTTTGGCCTTGTCGACCTTTTGATGACCTAAATTTAATTAAGGTCATTTGTATTGTATAAGTAAGAGAGAAAAACTCTCTTTTTGTTCATCATCTTTCACTCACTCATTAGTGAGGTCTGAAATTTGCGCCCTATATTAGGTTTTGGATGAAATTGTGAGGCACACTTGTTAAAGGAAGACATTTTTGGACTATTTTGGCATTTCTTCTTGGTGGAAGGTTTACAACTAGGGTTTTCTACTTGAATGAATGGTTTATGTAAGTGAATTTCTGCAACACTTCTTGATTGAATGGTTATAGTTTTATTTACTTCCATTTGTTATTATAATTTGCTGCATTAAAACCCTAGGGGACAAGAACATACTAAAGGTCCTTGTCTCATGTCCCTACCAAGTTGAGAGTCACTTTGATTTCCTAAAGTGAGATAGAGCCTTGTCATAACAATACTCTAGTCCTACTCTTCTAGCTAGCCATTTTTCTTTGTGATTGATCTAAGGAGGAAGATGCATCAAGACCTAGGGTTTTTACACCTTGATGAGCCATTTTCCCCTAGTGTTTGTTAGATGAAGCCTTTCCATAGAAACACTTCACCTCCTAACTCTCTTGTCTTTATCCCTATAATTTCTTGCGTGAGCTAGTCAATTTCAACTTGCCAATAAGCTAAAGTAGGAGGAGAAAGCATTAGCGCCCAGGGTTTCTTCACCTTAGTGAACCTTTCTCCCCCAGGGTTTCATTGTTGAGGCCTTGTTATAGAAACACCTCAACATCCAACCCTCTTGTCTTTACCTTTATCATTATCATTTAGTCCTTCAACCTTTGCAGCCTCTTTTGACTCCATTTTCCCTAGTAGCCCACTAGTCTAAGGCCTCTTGCATTGAGTAACTTGATCACAAACAAACTTATAAACTTTGAACAAACTCTAAACTCTTACTAACCCTACCCTAGACTAACCTTACTAACCCTATTGTTGTCGTCATCTTCCTATGCTATAACCACCTTTATGCAGCATTCGTTTTACCTTTAAAGCAATTGAATGATTGGTCTAAGACATTTTTTCTAAAAGTGTTGATATTGTTAGATTGAATGGCATAGTTTATTTATCATTTATTGTGAAGTAATATTGTAATCATTGCTATCATATAAGCATTGATTTGCTTCATATATACTATTTCTCAATTGCTTATTATCATAAAGTCATTGATTATATGAAGTACTAACCAACAAGTAAGCTTGCACATATACATTTTCTTTGTTACTTTGTCTCGGGTAGGTACACTTCTTGGTTACTAATTCCAATTATCTTTTATCTTTATTGGTTGTTTAGCTAGGACTTTCTGATCAGGTGGTGACTTGTGAGGAGGAATTTATCACTTGGCCTTCAAGACCTTTGCTTTCTCAAAACCCAGGTCATCGGGGACATCTCCCCTGGGTCTCGCCTCCCTAAACAGAAAGAGTCTTCCCATTGAGGTGACAGTGGTGGGATTGGTTCAGTTATGCCAGTTTGACCTTCTTTCATTCGTCTTTTACCTTAACTACAAACTGTGCGATAACAAGACCGATACAGGATAAAAGATGGTATAAACCAACTGGGTAACAAAGTGGGAAAGCTTAAACATTGAAGAAGGCTAAGCTTCGGATAACCATCATACTCAAGCATACAGAGAATGATTCTTACACCTACAACAAGCCTAGTACTAATACATTAACATGTTGGTGTTCCAATTATCGACTGAGATACTATTATTGAGAGAAAACATACATGCAATAAACGATGGCAAGAGAAATAGTTTTCTTAACTCTAATCATCAATCACATATTAACACAACGATTTACTTTTCATCATTAAAGACAAGAACTCTAAAAAATATTGAATCAGATAACTTATCAACAGATTCAAAGGCTCTTACTTGTTACAACATCCATTCATGAGATAAAATAAAAAATAATTCTTCTTCAGATCCAATCACACACGTTTTTTATGAAAAACACAAACTTGTCTCTGGTCCTAAACAAGACTTCTAAATTAAGGTAGCTATGAAATAGTTCTTTACAAATCCAAAAATGAGGGTCTTTGCAACAACTATCAACCTTTGATAACAGGTGGATCCTCTTATTCATAACATATTATTAACTAAAAATAACTATCAAAAGTGCAGCTAAGTAAAACAAAAAATCGCCACATGGCACTTTCATCTCTCAGTCTTCTAAGAGTCATAAAATTATATCACTTGAGTGGATGAGTCTTCTTGTACTCTGACCATTTGACGAAGATATCCTTGCATGTGTTGGCATATGGGAATCTGTGTTGTTCCATTGGGGCTGAATGGATCTCTCTTATCTCTACTGCACGTGCTCGATACTTGACTATTCTAGCAGTTGACCTGACCTGACGCCATGTTCACCACCTTTTCTATCTTTGCAACCCATGATGAGTCTTGTTAGACATGTAATTTGACTATGTCATGTAAGTCGACAAAGTCATCAGGTGTGCCAACTTCAGGGAGGCCGATGTCTCTCATCGCTCGGTTGATCTTGGTACAACTCTTTTTTCACTCGGTCCATTTATCTTGGATTTCCCGATGAGGTTCTAGGGCCATTTTCACCCATTATTCGGTCGACTTATTTATGTGGTTGATGATGCTTTCCCTTATTACTTGGATTTTGTGCTCTTTAGCATCTCGGCCCTGTTGAACTACACTGATGTAATTGATCCTTTCCATTGCTTGATGTGCTTTCTCATACCACCTTTCCATATCCTTGCATGTTTCCAGCGCCATGAGGGTGTCTTCTTGAAACTCGACTATCCTTGCAGTGAATAGGTGTTGCTCATTCGTAAACTTACTGTAGGCCTCCTGGAATTCTCTTCTCAGGAACACCACGACATGTGTGGTGTCTTGGTAATATTTTGCCAAATGGCATAGATGTTTTGTCTCCTTCAGTGCAGTGGCCAACTCCTCTTCATCCCTTTTCTCTCTGTCTAGGGTGGCATCTGTGATTTCCATCCCTGCGCCGATAAGCTCAAACGTCTTGGCATGCTCCATGTTAATCAAATTTTCCCCTATGGTGATGAGGATGGAGCGATCTAGAGTAATCCTCCTCTTCTTGGTGGTTCTTTTCACGATAGATTTCCTTTTCTGGTCATAGAAGATGGCCTATATATCAACAACGTCATCCATTGGTTCATGGATTTGCTAATCTCCCCAGGTAAGCATATTTTCTAGTCCTTCAATGGTGTATATTTGTTCAAGATTGGGTTCTTGAACCTCCTTCGTGTGTTCCGAAGGTCCAATCTCTGGTTGTTTCCCATCAACAGGTTGAGCACAGGTTGAAATTGAAGCATCAAGGGTAGGCTTGGTACCTACTTGATAATCGATTTTTGAGATGTCAATTTACTACTGTTGTTCAAGGATAAATTCGTGAGTGCGGACACAGACCAATCTCCCCAGATCCACCTGGATCTGGAACAAACTGTGACAGAATACTACTCTTTCCCTAGTTCTAAAGTATTGAATGGACAAGAGAAG
>JASDQU010206671.1:0-19308 GCA_032191745.1 Picea mariana
CTGATTTGTAAATTAATCCCGGATTAAGGGATTAGGGTTTTGGTATCTACGGAATACCTAAAAACATTGTATATATTGTATGGCGAATGGTGAAATTCGATATAATGAAAAAGAAAGGTTTTCCCGGTTGAGGGTTTCCGGTAAAGATCTCTGTGTATTCTGTGTATGAGCCATTAATTAATTCCTGTATTGCTTAAGAATATATATGCATTGCTTTACTTCGCAGGTTTAAAACTTACAGTGAACAGGGTTTCACTAGAAGAGGAAACGATGGCCCTTTGGCTGGGAAAATAATGGGCTTGACATTTCAGGGCAAATTCCAGGAAGTGGAAGGTCTGGGGGAACATGTACAAGGAAAAATTGGACTCCCAGAGTCCAATCTCGTTACTCTGATCCAGAAAAATATTCTTTAGCTAGAAGTGTAATTCGAAGAAGTCGAATTAACACTTTAGCTCTGTAATTTTGTAGTCTTTATCTGCCAAGGGAATATGATCCAGGTCGACAGGAGGGGGAAGAAATGGATTTTCAGATGTCTCACGGATTTATCTTTGGGAGCCATGACTAACAGAGTTTTGAAGGTGAATAAATGGAAGACTGTAATTACCAAGGTTAACTTAATTTGCTGACAGTGAAATTTGGTGGTAGTTGGCTCGAAGTCTCGATTTGGCATGGTGTCGACAATGTCTGGATCTGCAAATAGCATCACAATGTCGAAGAAACAAGGTTAAACAGTGCACGGAGGTGTCCGTTATGGAACGGGGTGATGACTGGGCAAATAACGGTCATGGGGAGGGCATTGATTGGCGAACGGGTATGTGGGGTACAGTGTGACAGGTGATAGTGGGGTATGGTGGTAGAGTGAGGTGGGTGGTATTGGGTAGGTGGTTAGGCAGGATCCCAAAAGCGGGGGGGGGTAGGCGATAAGTGGAATTGAGTGGGGGGGATTTGAAATGATGAGAGGGTGACACGTTAGGTGGGTCCACTACGAGGGAAACCGCTTTTTCGGACACCCCCCCCAAAAAAAAACCGTTAAAGGCAGAAAGGTCAGGGGGGGTCTGAAAAGCATTGATGGTTGTTGATCTGGGCGCTGCTAAATGTCGTCGATGGAAGTTGTGTGTATTTTAGTCGCAACATGACAAATAGTCATATCCATAAGAAACTTAGGATAAAATCATGTGATGGGTAGCGCTAAGCTCCCCCTTTCTTATTTTTTCACCAAGGTACTATTTCCTAAGCTAAAAACATCAAATTAACTCAAATAAAGGGTAATTTAACCATCCCTTTGCAATTTTTATTGAAATAAACAACACTAACCTAACTCCTAACCTAATCAACTAACACATTAATCCAACTTAGACTATTGGATTAATTATTACTCTATCCTAACTAATTTGGCCAAGATTAAACTGTTTGACCAAATTTATTCACTAACCTATCAACATAAATTTAAAAGGTTTGATCATGATTATAAAGTATGAGTCAAACCAAATGTATTTTTTTTATGGGGTTTTATACTTTCTCTTTTTCTATATTTTTATACCCTCTTTTCATTTTTTCTATTTTTATCCTTTTTCTTTTCTTTTCTTTTCTTTATTTTCTCTTTTCTTTTCTTTAATATTTTCTTTTCTTTATTATTTTTGTTTTGTTTTGTTTTTTCTTTAAGTAAATCATTTGCAGAATAAAATATTATTTACAATAAAATAATTCTAGAGGAAGAAATTGTAATCACCAGGTGATACTATGAAATATAGGGTTATAACACCAACTGAAAACAGAACCATTTGTTGGTTATTACTCTTTCTATCTACTTATTGGTTGACCCATGTTCAGATTTGAACAGGTTTCCAATGAAACCCTCTAAAACTATCGGCCCTCCTGGTAAAGCAGAAGACAATGCAACACACAGAATGTACTACGCAGTCTCACCCGAGATAGTTCTATGGGTGACTGCAAAGCTCAAGTCCTTGTAGTCCATGAATGATTAGGGATCTGGGATTGTAATTAGTCTTTCTCAATCCTTAAACTAGATCCATTCATCTGTGAAGATGATACATGCATTCTAATAGATCTAACTAACCATATATGTGTAAATCAATCATTAACATGAATTAAAGATGATCAACCATTAGCATAAAGTAAACAAACATTCAATCATCACATAGTACATAGGTTTTACCGTGGTTCACCCCCTCTTGGGATACATCCACAAAGATATGGCTTCTTAATCTCTTTTATTATGTTGCTGCAAAATATGGCATCGTGTGCACTACAATTTTGATCATACAATCATCAACAAGGTTCCACGACCTCTGTGAGGTGGACTAGATCACACCAGGATCCTCAACCTGTGATCTAAACCTCAAGATCTCACTACTTTACTCCCCTACAACTCAACAACTTACAAAATTGTATCACAATAGATCAAAACCCGAACAACTACTTGGAACACACTTCGATGTGGCTTTTCCTTACACTTAGATCAAAATTGTATGCGTTCCTCCTTTGCATGTGGCTTTTCCTTACATGTGATTTTTTTCCCTCCAGCTGTATTTTTCCAAATTAAGATTTACTTTCCAAAACTAGACTTTTCCTCAAAATCAGCCTGCACCCAACACCCATGAAGCCCCAAGCTTCAATCCAAGGGGGGTTTCACCAAAATGAAAGTGCAATGAGGTGCCAATGAAGATTCCCACATGCCTAACACCAAGGCCACTCATGGGAATACCTCTTGAAGCTACAAAAGCATCAACAGAGTCACCATTATGTCCCACGGAGTTTGATCAATTTTTTTTAGTCTTCCTATAGTTTACCCTTGTCTCCATTAGTTTTCCACATCCGATGTTGTCAATGTTTTACCAACATTTGTCCCCATGTTTTTATAGATTTTTCATTAAATAGATTTTTCCCTAGTAATTGACCATTTCCTATAGAATTATTTTAGTTGCTTCCAGGTCAACCTTTCCTTTATGCTCTAAACAAGGGAAGTCGTGATTCCATCCCTCTTTACCTTCCTATTATCCCTTTGTGTCAGTATCTATCAATTATACTATACTTTCTACCTCATGATAGTGTTCAAGGATCCCTTTCTCCCTTGACTCTGGTGGTCCTCCCCCTATCGACTTTAGCACTTATACCCTAGGCCTTTGGTTTATAGGACAATGTACCTTGGGCCCATCTTCCTGATTGATGGGTTATCTCAAACTAGGTGGGGATAATTCTCATTGCTTTCCAACTTGGTTTTTTCTCACATTCTCAACTCCAACTCATTATTACACCATTGATATCCGTACAATTGATCGTTCAATGCTTCAATTGATTGCACCACATTCCCAAATATGTGTGAGTTGTATCAACACTCAAGAGGGAGTTTCCCTTCAAGTATCTCCCCGCACATTTTGGCCAAAACATTTATTTCCAGAGATATAGCTCCAATTATAGTACTTGGATTATGGTACTTAGGAGTTCCTACTATTCCTAGGTGCTAGCAAACTTTCCCCTATTGACACCAAGTGGTTAGTATTGTGTACCATGGTCCCATTATCCTCCTTGATGGGTTACCTCAGACCAAGATAAGAGAGTTATCATTGTTCACAAACTTGGTAGGATCTCACGTGCTTGACTTCAACTCATTTTACACCATTAATATGTGTACATATATTTCAATGATTCATAATCAATTGTATTTCCTTGGATTTTATTAGCTCAATTTAGTCATTCTAAGATCCATTATCTTGAGATTCCCTCCTGAAAACTCACTTCAAATCTTGGGAGCCCCTTTCCTATTCCATAGGGATCATTTGGTTGTTTCTTTCCCCTCGTAGGGAGAATCCATTCCTACATATTCAACTTAATTGTGGCCTTCATTACACTTATTCAAGATGTTGTTATCATTGCATTGTACTTTGGTGTTTATTTTCCATGATCATATTTTGTATTGTACTGGGAAACCATTTTGTCACATTGGCCTATACCATTTATGCTATGGTGCCCCATTATAACATTACATGGAGATATATCAACAAGCATGGGTATGTCCACCTCATCCCTATTGATATCTTATACACATATCACCTTTTTGACATTTTGTTGATAGGTAGTTCTCCATCTCCCTTTTAGAGGCTATCTTTGTTCTTTGGACACTCCACTCCCTCCTTGGTCCCTTTTGTACTTAGGTAAAGAAAATATGATGTATTATAATCATACAACTTGCTCCTAACCTCACACATCAAGGGGAAATCTATTATCACATCAAAAGTGCTCACTTGCGACATTTTCAGTAGTCATACATAAATACATCACTATTGGCATGCATAACCCTCATTCTAGGCCCTTTACACCATCATAAGGCCTCAAACTCACCAAAAACAAACTTAGTCAAACCTTGGAATTGACATAACTTGGCTAGTGCAAAAATTACCCCCAAAAAGTGTGTGCAAGCAATGCAAATAATACCCCCAAAATTTGTGTTGCCTCTTAAAATAACCAATTTTGATAGTTCACATCCCTCAACAATGCGCTTGAATTAGTATGATGGGAGGTTAGTTACATTTGGACCATCCTAAATCCTAATTTATATTTTTAATCTCAATTTGGCCATCTTTAAACACTATTTGGAAGACCATGTCAAGTGGTTTTAACCACTATTCTACAATAAATAAATCATTTGAGATCACTCCATTCATCCCTCCTCACAAGAAAGGCTATGCTGCCAAAATATCACCAGATTTTTTAGGAGCTCTTCTTCTTGATTGTATCTTTCTTTCCTAGGTACCCTACTTATCAACTAAGGAGGGAGTCATAAACACATCAAGGAATCCAAGGACTCATCCCAAGGAGGGGCTTTGGATTCCATTCAAATTCAACAAGCTCATCCATTAGGTGTATTATTTTGGCCTTCTCATTGGTGATGGAATTATTTGCATTCTTTCATATCTTTTGTTGATTTTATTGTAATGTTTTCTTTATTTGGTTATTTATCTCGTAAATTAGGGTTTGAATCATGCAAAGTAGACTAAGATTTTGGTTTTATTACTCTTTAAACCATTTTGTTTGGGATTAATATGCAACCATTAAGCTAGTGGGATTCATCTACCCTTGTAATAAATCTACACCAACACCAGCCATTTCTTGTAGGAATAACACCTCTAGATCTGCCTCTATATCCATAATATCCTACTCATCCTTTTTCCTTTTCTCATAGGCCCAATGCACTATTTCTTATTTTATCCTCTTGAGGTTGTTCTCAAATTGAACAACAACTAACATATTAGATGATCCATCATAGTGTACCCATTTTTCTTTAACCAAATGTACATATTCATCCTCCTCCAACAAATATGGGTTGAAATTAAAATGGATAGGGTGTTTCCTCCCCATATATGCCATCTCAAGAAATATGAGGAAATAATATGATTCCCCCCCAAATCCCACCAACTATTCAACCCACATTTAATCATTTAATAGTGCTTCGGATAGCAGAAATCAACCCAACCTCATTGCAACTCTATTCTCACCAACTCACTTATTTGTCCATGTAGTCTAATTTTAATTGTTTCCATATAAAAAATACCCCCCTCCTCCAACTTTCTCACAAAGAAATTAAACAATGGGTCTACTTGTGCAAAAGGACCCCATATTTTAGGCCTGCTAATTGAGAAATTGAGGTCACCCCCTACCACAACATTTTCCTGACTAATAAAGTACATGATAAGGATATTCTCCCAGTATGCCACCCTCTAGGAATTTGGACCATAAATGTTCAAAAAAAAAGAAACTGATATATAGATCCTAAGATTAGAAATGTGCTCCTAATCCTGAGTCAAATGACCAACATATAGAGTAGTATAATGATTTGACCCTCTAACCAATGATCAATCCTCCCAACTGACCCCTATCGTCTAGAAAATTGAACTCCCCTCCCCCTAAAATATTCCCCAACTCTACAACTATTTTATCCTCTTCCCCTGATGTTTCTTAAAGTAATAAAATTTCTAAATTCTAAGATATTAAAAAGACTACTCATTCCCTCTACAATTTATTGGATAAGAATATCATGAAGAACCCCCGTGATAGGGCGTAATTTCCTCTAATATCCCCCACTATAGAATATCATTTACATGATAAAACTTAATTCAAATCCTTATCTTAAGAAATACATGGGTTTGGTTTTATTTCTCTACTTGACCCCTTGTGAAATTCACTTTCCACATTTCCCAACCCTCCTTCAATACCTACTTCCCCGTCACCTATAAACTCCTTCATTGATATTAAACCATACATATTGTTATCCACAACAACCCATTTTTCTTTTTCTTACATCCCTCCCAACTATCATCATTGGAATCAAAAACATTTGAAACATCTAGAGGGCCCTCTATACATCCCTTTCCCAAGCCAATATCCTCAACACTTACAATAACGGATTAGCAAGAATATAGCATCTAATTACCAAAACCCACCATAGCAACATCACGCTCCCTTAAAGAATTTACCATTCCTACTTTCTCAAAATTAAAAGGAGGAATTTGCACATTTAAAGGGTCTAAATTTTTTATGGAACTACCCAAAACACATAGTCATGGATCTATATCTAAATGAACCTCTAAATCTGGAAATTTTCTCCCTAGAGATGAGCAATGAACCATGTGATGTTCGTTATTACAACCTTCTTCAAACTCAATATTCTTCTTACAAGAATTCTCCACCAGAGAAGGATTATCTTCATAGGACATGGACAGATTAGAGATTTCACAACCCATCTCATTCTTTGTTCCCCCAAACTCAAAAGAGGGATAATCATCCCCAACCCCTGAATACTTCCTCAACCAAACCCTCTTTTTGAAGGGTGTATCAAAATCCTTAACAATATGACCATATATATGGCAATGCATGCTCTTGAAATGCACACATGAATAATCCATCATATGTGAGAAAGAAGCCAACCCCTTATGTGGCATCATCTCAAAATATAAAATTGCCCTTAGGTCAATATCTACCAAAATATGGGAAATAGACATGATGCCCATCTACCAAAAACTCATATCTGCTTCGATCAAATTGCCTAGTGGATTCCCAATTGCCTTGAATAGCTCTATCGACTAGAAATCCATTGGGAGACTTGGACATTTTACCCATACATGAATAATATCAATTTTTTCAGATTGGGAATTAAAAAAGGGGTCCCATTATTTTAGCACAATATGTATAGAGCTCCACTTTCAATGTTGGGACTGGATCTTCCACAGGTCATGAGGAGGCTTGAACTAGAACACCAACCAACCTCTCGATAGAAATAAATATTTTGGAATATATCCCAACAAATGATCCCATTCACTTTATAACCACCCTTTTAGATAAACCTCATTAACATTTCTACCATGAAAATGGGCAACTAGGCTTTGAGCAACCATATCAACCACCTCATTCATATTTATGTCTTCTCCAAGCACTAATTGGACTAGAGTACTCTTCTACTTGATACACTTGTTTTCCTTTTTTTCCCACGATCCTTATTGTCACCTTCCAATATACCTAGTTTACATTTATCACTAATATATCCATCATCCAATGAGATCATTCCATCTTTAGTTATCAAGGCTAAATCACCCTTATCCCCCACTCCCTTATCATACTCTCTTAGGCTCGATTTCACCTTTACCACCTTTGAAGGGACCAAAACCTCCTTAGGGTTCTCCTATGCTATCTCACTACCAGTCTTCAAAGCCAAATATTTTGCCACAAAGTCCTCACCTTCAATGGATCCTACACACCTATTCCAAGCTTCTCCAATAATTGAGCCTTGACGGTGTCCAGGACCATTGAAAAAACCAAAAAATAAATTTCCAATACGTAAACTCACCTCTTGATTTGATTTTAGGTCACCATACTGAAAATTCCAAGATTGTGACTATGTAGCCAAAAACTAGTTAGGCTCTTGCAAGTTTTTAGACCCTCATCTACATCATCAGGGTGACCCAATCTAGAATATAGAGCATTACCAATAGTCCCAACATGTGTATCAAAAAAAAATTTCTAGGTAGGGTGAGTAGTTTCCACAATCAATTGGACATCATCATTGCAGAGCATCCCCATACTTGGCTTAATAACCAAATTAATTTTCTCCTCCCATACGTCCCCTTGCCTGACAACTAAATGACACCTAGAGTTAATCTCTCTGCATGTAACTAATACCTATGACTTGGTAGCTGAGGAACCCATGACACCACCATCACCCAATGGTTTTGAAATAATATTCACACATCCTAGCCCTTGATTTGTAAAAACGTTTGAACTCGACTTTCCCCTAGGATTTACCCTTGAATCTTGAAGCTTAGTGTAACGACGTCTCTCTTCCAACCCTGGTTGCCATTCTCCTAAATTAATTTGACACACTTTCAGAGGGGAAACAAATATTTGGCTCTTTCTCAAAGAGTCCTCTATAAATAATTACTTATTAAATAATTTACATTAGTTTTTAATTAGAACAATAATTACATTATGTAAAATTATAATTTTGATTTAGTGATTGTTCATTATTTATAGCCAATATAATGGTGTTAATGATATTACAAAGTGTATTGAAAGTGCAATACAATAAAAATTCAATACTTATTGTAGCCCAAAGAGTTTACCCAATCAATTGTCACCAATGTTGTTGAGCATTTAGCTAATTCCATGCTAGCATGTGCCGATTCACATGCCCTTGGGTTATGTGTAATATCTACCTAACGATTTTACTAGGGTGTCATCTATGAATGAGGAAAATCATCTCCTAGGTTTCTTTCAAAGCTTTTCTTGGAAAAAAAAAGGTCAATTCTAACTATGAATGATTACAACTGGAAAATTACATTTAATGTGAATTTAATAACAAACATTTAGATTAGCAATAAAATTTCTATAATATCAATTGAACATTGATAATGTAAGGAAAACATGCACAACAACATCAAATTCCATTAAGCAACCATATATATAACAAGAAATAGATATAATATCAAATAACCATATTAATAGGTAAAATATGCAAGCTCTCATATATAGATGAATTTTAGCAAAAATGCAATATACATATCCATCAACCTTGATTTCCACTAGAACTAGTGCTAGGTACAATAGCACTAAAATCAATAGGGTGAACACCAAGGACAAGTCCCACAAAATCAATAACAATAGGGTGATCATAAAGGCCAAGGCCCTTAGTAGACAACAACAATAAGGTGAAAATTAACACCCTCAATATCAACAACAGCAAGGTGAATGTCAAGGCTAGTGCCCTTGGTGTCAACAAGAAGAAGGTAAGCATTAGGGTCAATTCCTTCAATAAAACCAACAATGAGAAAAACAATGAGATTAAAAAGAGGAGCATGAGCAACATCAATAGCACCATGATCAACATCATGAGTAATAGCATCAAAAGTACTAGTGGGAGCATCAAGAGCACGAATAGGATCATTAGGAGCAACATCTATAGCATCAACATGAGCAAGTATGTCACATCACTCGTCATAGGCAACCCTCAATGCACCAAGTACCCCAAGTATTTGAGAAAATAACTATGTCATGTCTCGATGTAGGTTCCTAAAGATATGTTGATGCCCTTGTTGTCAAATGACTTCTCTCAATCCTATTGGTATGACACCAAAGCCAAACAACACATCGCAAAGATCATTACAACCTCAAAACTATATCATGCAAGAAGGCCTAATTGATGTCACCTAGATCTATGCTAATGTGTCGGTGCATCATCATCAACATCAACCTCATGGACATTCTCCCATGACATAATCACACCACACCCAACAGATCATCTATTTGCAAAATAATCAGCAATCAATTAAACAATTTACACAATCTAATAAGTACAAATACACATTAAATATGATAGAAATTAATTTAACTAAAATGATCATGGTTATATTTACCCCTCTCATATGCTAGATAATCTGAGGAATGGGATGTTGTCCACCCCCTTAGTACATAAACATAATTGTGGAAAGGTATAGGATGGAGGAATACAAATTGGCTAGGACACTGATAAAGCATAGTGTATGCCTATAAAAAAAAAAGTCTAATTCATAAAACTATCATTGTTATGAAAACAAAATAAATATTATTTATCAAATTCAATTGAGATTCTGGTTATGTTTTGATCTACACCAAGCTAAGCTACATATACATAAGCAATGTAAGTAATTAATAGGTTTATTGTGAGTTGTGGTGGACAACATATCACATCCAACAATCAACTCTGTTTTTTTAATAGTTTACATCGAAGATGTGGACAACATAAGATCAATTATTCATTATTGATAAGTTGGTTGATTGTTGATATAAGATCAAATATTCATTATTGATGGGTTGGTTGATTGTTGATATTATTTATCAAATTCAATTGAGATTCTGGTTATGTTTTGATCTACACCAAGCTAAGCTACATATACATAAGCAATGTAAGTAATTAATAGGTTTATTGTGAGTTGTGGTGGACAACATATCACAACCAACAATCAACTCTGTTTTTTTAATAGTTTACATCGAAGATGTGGACAACATAAGATCAATTATTCATTATTGATAAGTTGGTTGAGTATTGATATAAGATCAATTATTCATTATTGATGGGTTGGTTGATTGTTGATATTATTTATCAAATTCAATTGAGATTCTGGTTATGTTTTGATCTACACCAAGCTAAACTACATATACATAAGCAATGTAAGTAATTAATAGGTTTATTGTGAGTTGTGGTGGACAACATATCACAACCAATAATCAACTCTATTTTTTTAATAGTTTAAATCGAAGATGTGAACAACATAAGATCAATTATTCATTATTGATAAGTTGGTTGATTGTTGATATAAAATCAATTATTCATTATTGATGGGTTGGTTGATTGTTGATATAACATTGGAATTTCTTAATTTTTTATTACATATTGGGTAGTTTTTCCTAACTAATAAAACATTCTTACATATGAATACTTACCTACCAAATATAATAATAAGTTTATCGCGTGACAGCATAGAAGTAGTGTAACCCGCACGTCTAGAATTGGAATTTGTAAACATGTTATTACTTGTCACGCACAATGATATATAAGTGGATAATTTCAACAACCATGAATCCTCCATTAATATTTATTTTTTTATCATTCTCTCCATTACCGAAAGCATATTTTCATACCATTCTCTCCATTATTAAAAGCTCCAAGCCATTAGTTCCTTCATGTTACATGTGGAGTTATGTGAGCCACACGGGAGTGAGTTAATTTTGTATAATAAAGATTTTGTTATATATATATATATATATATATATAATTAAAATTGATATTATAATAATTTAATTTTAAGGTTATGGTTAAATTAGACAATAAATTGGTATTGGTATATGAGATTTCTTTGTTTGTGGGATAAGGGACTTTCTATGTAGGTGTACATATCTTACTCTTCTGGATTTGAATCTATGACATCCTAAGAGGAAACACATGTTCTTAACCATTAGACCCACTCAAGTTGTACGAAGAATGTTATTTTTAGAGATGTTATTAAATAAGGTTAAATATTTAATTTACATTGATAAAATTGTTGTTATTAATGTAAAATTAATTCAACACTTTCAAATATATTTACTGTAATTAGAATGTGCAATGCTAACATTTAATATTTACAATTCCATCAATCCAAAATAATTATTGTCAAATTTCAAACTAAAATTCTTTATTTCCCTTTCCATAATTTTAAGTAGTTGAAAAAAATCAATTCATAGTGATAATGATGATGGTTAACATTCACTAAGACCAAATTTGGTCTATTATTTGGAAGAAAGGTAAGTGATTATTTGGATTTTCTTAGAATTATATTTCTATGCTCGAAAAACATTAAGAGAAGCATCCCAAGAACACCATAGTTTTGATGAGTTAGAAGGTTAGGGAGGTTGGTATTGTGACAAATATTTTGAAATCGAAATCTCATTTGGGTATACATTGGACATAATAAGAGAAAGTGGTTCATCTTCGACCCTCTTAGTGTCACAAAGCTGATAGATTATTTTATCCCATGATGTTTTGGGGATTGTCTAATGCCCAGTTTCACTATGGAGCTCGTGAGAATTTGTTCTTATTTTAGCAATGTTGATTTTCTTCCTTACACTAGTCAAAATAGGGAGATATTTTTTATCTTATAGATTAGGGTTGATCACCTCCTTATAGTATCTTAGTTTTCTTTTATCCTCTAATTTTTTATCGCACCACAATTTCTTCTAAAATTTATATGTAATAATATTTTTAATATTATCAATATTTTGCAAAATGATATCTTCCTTTATTCCCCAATGATTTATCCAAGAATGGGCATCTTTATTTCATCCTCGTTTGAGCTGCGAGTGGTTTCGGCTGGAGTTTGAAGCAATTTCGGGAAGCCTCTTGTCTTCCATGTTGTTTATTTTGTCCTTGTACATTAGGTACCTAGTCATAGTCATGCTCTCAATGGGGGAAAGACTTACTTCTATGAGGAGGATAAGATAGGGTGCATTGCATTTAATTTTGAGATTATAAGTTATAAAATGTTTTTGTATTTGCTCTATCTTTCTCCATGATTCTCTAGAGATACTGCATCCCCAAACTTCACATCCATATAAGATAGCAAGAGTCTCAAAGAGGATTTTTTTCTTATCCCATACCCAAAGGCCTATTGATTTACAATTGTTTTCAAGCCCATAATAAGCTTTCCACCCTCCATTTATCCTTTTTCTCAATATTATAGTATCAATTGAGCTTGTGATGAATATCAATTCTAAGATATTTGTATGAGGACATTTCCTCCAAGTTGTTGTTCAGTCATATACAAAAGTATCATAAGTGATCTTTTTGGATTTGATTATCATAACTTTTGTTATGTCAATGTTAACAATCATACCCGTACTAGAGTAGAAATCCTTGAGGATTCTTAGTTTCTTGCTAAGATCATAGGGACACCTCAACTTAAGAACAATATTATCAACATAAAGAAGAAGGGTGATGACTATACCAACGAGTATCATGCTGACACAACCTGCTTCTTCCAAGCAATCTTCTAACTTGTCCATGTATATGTCAATTTAAAAGGATAGGGAGCTAGGGAAAACCTTTTTTGACTCCTATATTATAGTTAATTTATTTCGGTCAAACCTCATTGTCCCTAAACTTGGCAAAAATGTTGTCATACAACCTTACTGTAACAACTCTCAACTCAAAATGAACTCTTATCTCTTCTAACCTATTCCAAAGGTTTTTCCTAGTCATTTTGTCAAAAATATTTTCTAAAGTCAACAATACAACAAAGGCGATTGGTTTAATTACTGTGACACTCTTCTACAATGATCCTAAGCATAACAAGGCAGTCAAAATTTGAATGCTAGCTCATAAATCCGACCTGGCCTTTAGTTTTTTTTCCGTGGCTTTCTAGCCATATGCTAATCTTATTTTCCAAAATAATTCCATATAGCTTGGCTAAAATGGGGCTAATCATAATGGTCCTATAATTAGATGTAATATTTTTATCCCCACTTTTAAAGATAGGTACAATGAGGCTTTGTGTCTAGGGTTTAGGGAAGCCTTGTTTGACTGCTAAATTGAAGAGTTTGTGTATGTGAGGGATGAGATAGGCCCTCCCATTTTTATGATGTCATATTGGTAGTCTTCGGTGTCCTTAGTTTTCCCTTTTGCAAGTTGCTTAACCCCAAACTTTATTTATTCTATAAAAAACATTATCATTTGTAGAAACATTTGTAATGTTGTCCATAATATTAGGGGATTCGTAAAGATTTGAAAGGTAGGAATTCCAATTCCTCAAGGGAATCATATCATTTTCTTTAGTTTTACGAGTTAGAATTTGTCTCCATAACTTCTTAGGATCCAACTTAGATAGACACAAAAGTTCATTTCGCTTTCTATTTATATAGTACTTTTTTTTTCCTTTTAAGTAGGGCTTTGTACCTATTTATCTTATCAGATTTTAAGGGCTCATTAGAAATATCCCTAATGGCTATTCTAGCAATTTTACACTCGTTATCATACTAGGGTCGGTTGTTATGTTTTTCCTTTTACATAACACCTCCATAGAGAACTTGTTAATGGAAGTAGAAAGGGTTGTCGTAAAATTATGATAGAGGCCTTCAATATTATTCTTATAAGATAGGAGGTTTAATTTAGTATTTAAATCCTTTAGGAAAATATCAGCTTTGTTTTTTTTCAAAACATAAGTGCCTTTGATTATTAGAATTATCTTCAATGGGGCTTTTGTGCATGGCAAAGTTTAGAGTTAGGGTTAAAGGTCTATGATTAGAGTTGATTTCATGGTCATTTAAAAGGTCAAAATTTA
This sequence comes from Picea mariana, assembly GCA_032191745.1. Lineage (NCBI taxonomy): Eukaryota > Viridiplantae > Streptophyta > Pinopsida > Pinales > Pinaceae > Picea > Picea mariana. The sequence goes on from JASDQU010206671.1 coordinate 14,358, forward strand.
CTACTTAGTTGTATACTGGGATATCAGATATCACATAATCAATATCACTATTTCCCATCCCTTGAATACAAGTCATCTGGTTGGATTCTAACCATTTCATTATACCATTGCAAATTATTAGATCTTGAGAACTGTAGAGATTGATTAGCTCAATACCAAACAAATTCTTGTTCAATTCTTTAGAGTTTCTTTTGTATATGTTAACTAAAACAAGATCCTCATCTAGCCATAAAGGATTAGGGTTGGAATCATTGCTTAAACAAATAGCTTGATTAGTTTCATTTCTAGCATTAAAGTCTCCTAGTAGGAGGATACTACATTCATTTCTCATATTGTAAATATCTTGTTCTAAGCTATTATAATGACAATTTTTATCTAAATTGTTTAATTATAAAAGGTAGAATTAATAGGCGTGAAATAATATATTGATATATAGATCTCCTTTACATTAATGTTAGAAATCTCCATCCATATGTATTGATTGAGAGGGTCTATCTTATGAAGCTTAATGTGAGGAAAATTTGTATTCTTTTACTATTGCTAGCATGCCCTCATCTTTTCTATTTCTTATAATCTAACCTTATTACCTCCATTTTTTGTCACTGAGTCTCCAACCCTAAAATTCTATTATCCATCTATGTTTGAGTCTCGTCTTCTAAAGATCTAAACTTTTATTATCAAGTATTACCTATAACTATGTTTGAAGTTTGGCTTCTCTATCTTTTCTTTGTTTTCTAATGATTATATTGAATGTTGATAAGGAGGATAACAATCATTCCTCCCAACCAATCAAACTAAACCCAATTAAAATAATATATTTAAATTACATTAAATATTAAATCATTAAAAATTTTAACTTTTATATCACTATATTCCAAAATAAATAAATAAATTATTAAATTACACGACTCAATGTTACATTATTTAAAAATATCCTCGCGCCCTCTACCCCACGGTTGGGGTATATGACGTGATAAAGACGTGGAGTCTTAAATGCTGATTGATTTTGATATGACCTTTCAGGGGTCAAAGGGGGTGAATGGTTTCTATAGTCTAATCGTTTCCGTGTAGGGATCATGTTTCCCCAACAAATTCCTTTGACTAACCAATCGTCTTAATTAATCCAACAACTCTATGGTCCGTTCCCCGACCACCAAATTAGGCTCGCTCGACTTTCAGAACATAGAAAACAAGTGGACTGATTTAGAATATCCTCCACTCAAAAGCAATCAGAATATTTAATTACGGATGAGAGTCAAATTGATTTTCGTATAATGGAAATTAATGTTCGCATATTAAAGCGACACTTGTAAAGTTATGGCGGAATATGAGTTTATTTTAATTTAATTTAATTTTATATATTAATAAAAAAAAATTGAATCCTATCTTAAGAAGGTATATATATCCTATTTTTTTTGGATTTGAATTTGTGATTTTTTTAAAGAGAAACATGTATTTTAAATATATTCTTAAGGAATTTGACACCAAATTAGTGTATGGGATCTCCTTGTTTGTGGGATAAGGGAAAATTGGTATATGGGACCTCCTTATTTATGGGAGAAGGGACTTCCTCCACCTAGAAATTTAACTTTTAAAATCTACGAAAGTATACATACCCTATTTCTATAGATTTGAACCTTTAACCTCCATGAAAAAAACACTTATTCTTAACTATTAAACCTCAAAACTTTTTTATTTTTTTACAATTATCTTTGATAATCTAAAACATTCTAAAAAACTATTCTTCATCTTATTCACTTTATCATTAAAAACCTTATCATATAATGTCAAAACAATCTATTTTTTTTTATTTTTTAACAATTAAATTAATTTAGGTTAATGGAATCTCACTTAACACATTAAGCGCATTCATCGTTTGATTTGGTCAAAAAGTTATAATTCCCTAATTTCTTTGCATCTTGCAACGGATTCAAGGGAAAAGTTTAAGTGAAGTGGTTACATCCATATCAACATCACACTTTTTAAAAGATGGGTTAAAATCATTTAGGATAGGTATAAATTTATAAACTTTTACAGCGTGGGATAAACAACACTTACACTAAATTTGCTTGGAATTATGTTAAAAAGTCAAAGTTATATTTATGTGATGAGAATTTTGCTTATAAGACTTTGGGTTGGGTTGAGTTTCGTAAATTTTAAAATAATTCAAATTATTAATTTATTTTTTTTTAATTTTAATTTTATATAAAAAAAATTATTACAAAAGGTTGGGTTGAGTTTTGTAAATTTTAAAATAATTCAAATTATTAATTTTATTTTTTTAATTTTAATTTTACATAAAAAAAAAATTATTACAAAGTGTTTTGTTATGAATACTAATTTTTACCATTTTTTTTTATATTTTTTTACTATTTTTTATTTATAATTTTAATAAAATAAAATAATATATAATATTGTATTTTTTTCTTAATTTGAATTTGTAATATTTCAAGAAGAAACACACATTCTTAACCATTCTTAATCATTGGACCCATTCAGGTTGTATCTAATATATATATATATAGTTAATTGGATGTAGCTTGGGTGGTTGCGAGGAATGATTGTTACCCTTCCCATCCATGTTCAATTCTTTGTAAGTGACACGTGATGCCCTTAAATGGGTCTATTCCGAAAATGCTCGGCCTCCCCATCTTCTCTTGCATAGATCATTTCAGATGGATCTAAATGGGTATATATAAATTAAACAGCTTATTTTTTTCTATTATATAGAGTAGAAAGTTACATCAAAATCTTTGGGATCTACCATTATGGAAACCAAATCCCTATCTAGTGATTTCCAAACAAGTTTTCATAACAATCTTTCACAGTTTTCTAAAATACAAAGTTACTAATATATATAACTATGCAAATTATCATCCTATCATTGTTCTTGACACAAATATACCCTATAGAGCTAATAGTGGCTATATATCCATAAAAACAAAACATATCAATAAACTACTTGAACCAGTTATCCACCACTTGGAGGTTGAGGTTTCTCCTCCTTCCCTTCTTCTTAAATTGTTGCTAGAGCCAGATGGTCATCGTCTAGGTTGATTAGATTATCCTACATACATGTAGAGCTAGACAATCCTCCTTCACGTTGAGAGTCATGATCACCTATTAGAGAGACTTTAAATATAACCCCAAACTACCACTGATAGAGAAATTCAAACTTCCCTTTGAAAATATGAATGGCATGCAATATAGACCTCCCCTCCTCCTTGTGCTTTCCCACAACTTGACCCACCATGGCCTTGACAATCCAATATGTTTCAACAATCGTAATGTACTTTTTGTCCCTAGTTCTCAAGTACATCGAGCTAGTTACCCATTCATGCACCTCCTCCAAGATTTGCTCGTCAGAAGTAGCCAAAGGTTGTGCCCAAACAATCACCTCTACTTCCTCGACTTCTTTCTCTGTAGTTTCTAAGTTGTGTTCCTGGAAGCAACGATCGACTTCCCATGACACCTGAATCGCTCTAGTGGGAGCTATTGGCCCTTGAGTGGAGGAAGCTCTCTCATTCTTCCTCGAACCCTACTTTCTTGTCTTCCCCCCTTTACCATATCCCTTGGCCATCCTAGAGAACACTTTTGAATGAAAATAGTTGACGAGATTATGCCAAAATATTTCGGACTCACCAATCTCCATCCAACCCCTCCTCGAGAAGGAATCATCGTTTGTAGAGCAATTTTAGGCCGCTCCCCTCCTTTTGAGTGTTCACGATCTCACTTGGTCCCTCGGGCTCAACATCCCCTTCGAAGTCCTGATAGTACCCTCGAAACTCTGTGAGTTCTAAAGGTGCAATAAAGGAAACATGAGCTAGGAAATTGTCCCCAACTATCCTCTTCAAACCTACGTTTTCTAGTCTACCATGACAATTCTTTCAAGGTGACTCCAGACCAAAAGCACCACCCCCTAGCCAAAATAACGTACACAAGAACACCATGGCTTTGAATGCCTCCATCATTACCAAATCACTCAAGTTCCTCCTCATTCCAGCATAATTCTCCCAACGTTGCTTAGTTTCTCCATCGGTAACCTTCCACTCCTATTTCATCAATTACTTTATCCTTGCGCTATACTGATAGATGCCCAAATTAAATGTGAACATCATTTTAGATGTTGGAAACCTTAGGGTCGTACTCCCCATGAATTAATTGATCTCTCACCTCTGGCAAGTGGCAGTGTGAGGCACCACGTGGGTGTCCCCCTTCATGGGATATGGTTTTAAAATATTATTATTATGATAATAATATAATTTTAAAATTAAAATTCAATTATACGTATTTATTTATTTGCTAAATAAATTAATAATGTCAAATCTAGCTAGTGTGATTGGTTAGTGTGAGTCTCCCAAATAAACTTGTCCTACAACTTATAAACATACTAACCCTAAAACAAAAATTAATAATATATTTACATATTTTATTTAATAGTTAAATTAACAATATATTTATATATCTTATTTAATAGTTAAATTAATAATATATATTAATTATATTATTTAAAATATTTAATTAAAAAATATATATTACACATACAATTATTGTATCCATTAGTAACAACATTTCCTCTATACCATAGTAAACTATGGTATAATAAACTGTAAAACACCTATAGACTCAAATATATTGAAATTTCACAAATTCTAACATTGCACTGAATTCATAAACCCTTATTTCCACCCAAACAATACCATATTGCAATTTTACAATTTCAAATATTCAAACTTAAAAACCTTTTACTACATAAACAAGGGCAAAGCTTCAAGTCCCTGCCTTAGTAATTTGTAATATGTTATATATTTTCAGATGTTATTAATGTTGCAATTCAAGTTCCATTTCTGCGTAATAATAGACTATTGTTTATTCTTATATCACATGATAGTCGTTGGATAAGCAAAGGTAAAACCGATGAGAGAAGTGTGAAAGACTATTTGATTACCTC
>JASDQU010206672.1:3090-21576 GCA_032191745.1 Picea mariana
GAGACCCAGTGCAATGACACTGGACAAAGCATATCAAGATCCATATGCACTACATTAGAGATCTAGTCCACGAGAGGATCATTGACTTGCAGTTTTGTCCTTCCTCCAAACAGACTGCTGACATCTTCACCAAGACTTTCACTTAGCATAAGTTTCACTCTTTGCGCGATCGTCTTGGAGTGAAGGACACATTTGTTTAACAATTGACTTTTCTTCTTTTGATGCATTGTACCTTGAGGGGGGGTTTTCCCATGAGGGTTTCCCTCTTTCCTTGCTTTATTTCAGTGTTCATTATATGCATTGTTTTGGGTACCTAACATGGCCCTTGTTGTTGGGACCCATTCTTCATTACCCCATAGTAGTGTTTAGGGGGGGTGTTGGAGATATTACACACACCTAGGATATTTTTCCTTATTTTCCTATGTTTATTAGTCATTATTGAGGGTCTCCTATTTTTTAGGAACCTCTCTTACATTCAAGGAGAATATTCTCTTAAGTTGACTAGAGGAGTGGAGTCRTTCAGTGTAACTTTGGTTTTATCACCAAGAAACCTCGGGATCATCACCATGAATGCACACTTACCTCGGGATTATCACTAGGAGGCGCATTCCTTGTGCATGCTTGATCTTCTCCTCATTTCACTCYGGTYTGTTTAGTTAACTGAGGACTGCATGACTAGTTGACTAGGACTAGCTGGTAGTTAACTCGGGTAATTTCCTATGTGCATCCAGATCTCTCTAGACCACCACTATGGCGCATTGGCTTCTCCTCTATTGCGCATTAGTTGAGCCATGCAGAGTATATCATGTGTATTTTAATCAATCTTTCATTTCGTTAATACAATTTCTCATTCTTTCACACCAATTTTCCTCTCTTCTTCTCACCTTTGCAAGCTGTGCATGGTCTTTTGCTTGCTAGAGCTTCTGTGCAGGTATTCACCACATCTTACAAGAAGAAGCAAGGTTGAGGCTGCTGTAATCATCATATGCGACCTTTCCCATCTCATATTGTGTCATTGATGCATTTGGTTAGGCGTTAATTATGGCTAAGGTCATCATTTATTGTAACACTAGGTTATGTTTAAGGTCGGCCTAGTTTAAATAACCCTCCTAGGGAGTGTCCCCTACTTATGTGGGCCCATAACCCCTCTTGGGAGGACGCCTTACTTGAGTTTTGTATAAATATACAACTCAAACCTCATTTCTAAATTAATGTTTTGATCATTGAGCTAAGGCTCTCTATTCAGGTGTTTTAAGCCTATGGGCACTACATGTCAAAGTTCTCTTGTGGTTGGCATATTTTGTATATTATGTGCATTTGTGCATCGCATGTATAATGCACATTTGGTTTATCCCTAACACACTTCTTTAGCGCTGTTTCCTTCTCTTTTTATTGCATGTTTTTGGGTTGGCATTTTGGTTCCATTGGATCTGCTCCTTCTGTTCGTGATTTCAACATGGTATAAGAGCAGGTTCGAAACTTTTATAGTTTTTTCTAGTTTTCTAGTTCTTTCTTGGCTGTTCATGCTGATATTTCTGTGTTTAGACTAGTTGTGTGGAAGAAACCCTAACCCGAGGAATACTGGTGCTGTTTTATTATGTTTTGCTGGCTGATATATGCTTTATTAGGGCTGTTTGTGACCGTCTTCTTCACTAATTACAAATATTTTGTCCATAGATTGGTCAGCTCAACATTAGGGTCTCCTTGCTGATTTATTTCCGCAATTTAGAGTAGTTGTCTTGGAGAATTTTTGCTGCTGGCATCACTTTTTTTGTGACTGTGGAACCAGGATTTCCAGATCTCTTTTTCAGCAACAGCGTGGAGGCTTTTGGCTGGTGGGTTTCTAGATGTGATTTTTCAGCAACAGTTTTTTTAGAGATTTTTTGTTTAGTGGAATTGCTCTAAGGGTTGTAGAACTAGGGTTTCCAAATTTGATTTTTTCTATAGGTGATTCATAGATTTTTGGCTAGAGGCTTTGTGCTAAGTGCTGCGGATTTCGGGTTTCTTGATCATCTTGCAGGGTTTACTAGGGTATTTCTCTCTCTTCAAAATCCAATGCTACCTTCTTGTTTATTTCCCATTAATATTTTCTCTCGGGCTGCGTGTTTTTTGCTACGGTTTGTGCTACCTCATCACAGCAACATTAGATTGCAGATTTCTTGGAAGCACTGGTACTATTTCCTTCTTAGGCTTATACAGGGGATTCTTTGGAGACTTTACGGAGCTTTCTTCGTTGTTGAATGTGGAGCTGTTAACACCTAAGAGGCACAACCATAACTATCTGTAGCACTAACATGTGCGACTATTACTATCTCTACCATTCACCATGTTCACCTTTAAACCATACAAAAGAACATCACAAAGAGGCATCACTACAATAAAGTAAAAGTATGCATGATCATAGAAGATTGCGACTGAAAGAAGTTTACATCATTAGTATAAACCATTAGCACAAATAAAATTGAGTCAATTGTGTGTTTCATTCTATTAATCTACAACACCAACGAATATATATTAACAACACCATTCATATTACAACCTTCATCTATCAAAGAGTAGCTTATACTCTATTGCTAACACGCACACCATGATCGACAATGAATAGACCATGAATCTTTTGACAATCAACCAACTATTTATACATATTCGACCTTAGGAAGGAAGACTCCATTTGAATTCAAGGATTGTTATTTCCCACTCAATAGTATGAATGTCTTTGTTTGATCTCTCATATTCCCATGCCTTTGGTCTCCTCAAAACTTAGGGTTGTGTCCCTCGAATTCCATTCTTTGCTCCCTTAACCTCTTTCTTAATTGCCTCCACCTCTAGCGATCATCGAATTCTTCAAATTTGTCGGTGCATCATGGATTTCTTGTTTGTTGACTCAATGTTACTATGTCTATCATCAAAACGAAGTGGCCAACATGCATTGACCAAACTTCTTGATTCACCCTTAAGTCAACTATGGTTTGCCTTTGCAAACGACGGGGCCAACTCTGGGACAATCTCCAGAGCTTGTCGTCAGAATTGATCAAAGGCCTCCACTCAATTGGCAGAGTTGGGATTGTGCCTAGGGAGAAGATGTGGACAATTGATCTAGTTCTTCAACAATTCTTTGAATTTCTTCCAATGTTTCTTGCTTTTGTGTTAGATTGATTAGTCGATCGACCTATTTTTTCAATTGCATAATATGTTCTTCTAGGTTCTATGTTGGTTTATCTCTGAGCTTGAGAATATTCATGTGGTTTTGAGTGGTGTTGTAATCTTTGTACTCTATTGCAACTTGTAGTTGTGCCTTTAATTGATGTATGAACTCGTTTAAGGGATGACATCTAGGATTCATTTGGGCTAAGGGTTGAGCATGGTGGGAAGATTGTTTACAACGATTCTGGGCTTTGGCATTATCTGACTTAGTAGTAGGACCTAATCAAAGAGTTGCATTCCTAATTCTTTCTTGATTGTCCACTGTGATGTATGGTTTGATGTCAATGTTTTGTTGAGAGACTCTCATCATCTTTTGCACATACTTGACATCCCTAGCGAGCTCCATTATAATTGCTCGGGTTGTATTATGTGTTGAAATATTGTAACTTCGAAGAGTATTCTACCTAAGGAGTGTTGAATAATATTGTTATATTATATTTGTTAATTAGGCCCTATTGTGCCTTTGTAAAAGTCGACCCTATTGTGACTTGACAATTAAATGTAAATTAAGAGGGTAAAGTGACAGGTTGGCCCAGACCTAATTTTAGGCATGGCCAGACCAGTGCCTCATTTGGAGACACACACCAACTAGCTCTGCAATGCGCAAGTCTTGGAGGAGAACCTACTGCATTTAGGTGTGACGTCAAGGAGGGTTCTTGGTCTATGTCTTGGTATCTCTTGGTTAAGTAGTGCACTACTCTTTCCTAGTGAAGGAGTAGAGGATGATCTTTAGCTTTTTTTTTGGTCTATCTATATTGTGGAAGTTTTTGTTGGGTTTTCTTCCTCATGTGGGTTTCCGAGGATAATCTGTGTGTCTCTATTGTTTCTGTGATTGCCTCTCTTTCAGTGATCTTATTTATGCAGCTAATGTGCTAAATGATTGTAATAATAAAGAAGAACTGCAACTGCTAGTTGTATAAGTAAAACATCAACATGGTATCAGAGCAKGCYCGAAAGAGACCAACTCACAGTTTATAAGTGGCTAGCTTCAACTCACCCTCTCCAAGATTTAGTTTCAGTGTTGCAGCTGCTGCAAAATTAGGGTTTCTACATAAACCCTAAGAGTGACGTTTTCRCCTTTGTTGGAGGATGTTGGTGAAACGAAGATCACCCAGGAACTCGCCCAATCAAGGCGCATCACTTCCCTGGATCAAAATTCCAAAATTTGAAATTTGAGAAACTAGGATTTCCTCATAAAACTCACAGTTGCAATTGCAGTTGCATAACCAATTGCAGTATCAGTTGCAGTGCCAGTTCATTYGTGCCAATTCGTTCATGCCAGTTGCTGTGCCAGTTGCAATACCAGTTGCAGTGAAATTGTTTTTGTGAAGCGTTGGGACTGATTGTTCCAGTGCGCCTTACCCTAGCAAACCTCCAGCTACCATGAAGCACTTGTGAAGTTTTAAAGGCTTGTTATTGCTTTCCGCTGCTGTTGGATGGTGCCACTATGTGTCGATGCTGTCAGTGGTATGTACTTACATATGTTTAAATTGTATCATTATTTTAAAGGGTACTTGCAAGAGAAAGGATCTTTTGTCTAAGCAACAATCATAGATTCAGAAGGATCTCAGATCCATCACATTCAGAGGAACTATGCACCCCAGGTTTGATTACTATGATATGCCTCTACTAGTTATGGCATTTTTGTGATCTTATGAATATCCAGGTTGCATTTTGATCTGTTGGAGTTATCATAGTAACCTTTGGTCAAAACTAAAGTCAAAGTATTAGATTGATTAAAGTTGAGATTATAGAGTTTATTCCCTAACTCAAATTTCTGTCCAGATAGCATATTGTCTTAGTACAGAGGATAGGTTGAAGAAAATACTTGTCATCTTGAATGAAGGAGACTAAAGAAAAACAACAACACTTATTCTTGAGGACAAGACTCCAGGTTCCAGGTTTGATTGATTAAATTGATAAGATTCAAATTTGCACATATGAAGTTTGATAACTGCTAAAAACTATAATTGTGATAGCAATCTTTGAAAAGTTTTATTATTGAATAGTTGGTAGCATGTGAGCAATATTGAGATAAATGCTTATTGTAATTATTTACTAGATATAACTGACATCTCCTCTAGGAGAAACTTCTTGTTTTGTTTGTAGATTACCATGGAGGAATGATTGATCACAACACTAGAAGAGTGTTGCTCTCCTTTCTTGTTATTATATTTCTTACTTTTGACCCTTGTTCTAGCCAGGTCACAAGTGATAGCTTTGAAAAAGCTATTGTGACGATTTTTCTCGCTATTGTGTTTATTATTATTATAAAGAGTATTATTCTTGTCTATTGTTTCTCCCTTGTTGTTCTTGTTCCGGGTAGGTCACAGGTAATAACCCTGAAGGGAGCTATAGTGATGGTTGCAGGAGGCAACATATTAGATGAAGCATGAAGTAGAGTATCCAAGCTGTATACATGATCGTATACATCCATGCATCGAAGAAGAAGAAGAAGAAGTTACTTTTGCTAGATACAAAACATCTAATATGAAGACAGATCATGAAGAGCAAAAGGCTCCAAAGATGACAGAACAAATACCTCTAGTGCAGTTGATCACTCTTCAGATCATCAGGAAGAGTTAGTAGAGCCAGAAGGGCCTACCCAAAATYAATGTAGTAACCAGGAAGAGACCAACATATTCCCGTGACACTTTGCAGGATACAAAGYCATATAGCATTGATGAGCCATATCATATGGAGCAGATGGCTATGAAGATTATATAGACTCAGCTGGTGTCAAGCTTCAGAGGGAGCATGGAGACGCAGAGTGAGCCTGATCTTAGAGAGGATCAGATGAGAAAAGAGACGTCTTYCAGAAMTGACATATAGATTCCATGAGTTGAGAAGACTAGATCGTAACTTCAAAGACTTCTAAGAGACGTGAAATCTCCTGGGAAGATTCCCTTGTTTCAATGACAGAGGAGGAAGCTAGTCAGCAGGACTGGGATATGGATTTTTCCTTGAGACCAGAAGGTAAGTCAGTGGTGACTTCCAAGATTGATCTAACAGAACATGCATGTTTCAGATAACAGTATAAAGATGTACAAAGCCTAATTTGTGTCCAGAGGATTCTCTTAGCAAGAGGGTGAAGACTATGACGAGACACTTGCTCCAGTAATCGAAGAAATAGTTCCAGTGTTCGTGAAGACAGCCAGAACAACCATGATTCAGATACAATATGAGATTCAGAGGGAGCAATTCCTGTATTTGAGATTGAGTTGCCTCCATGAAAGAAGAAAAGCTATCTTCAGTATCAACCACTCTCAGTTTCAGATGAAGCTGTTGCCATGATAGAATAGAAGAGCTACTCTCACAGTTCAACAACTATAGTGAGAATAGTGCAGTCATTCTCAACTTCATAAATAGTTGCACAATCCCGGTTCCAGAAGGAACAGTTGCAGATAAAGTAGAGGACATACTCTCAGGTAGTGAGACAAATAGTGCTTTGCAGAAAACACATAGAACCAACACATGRTTATGCAGATTGAGTTGCAGTTGAGCAAGTGTACCAAGTTGGTACAATGTGATGTGAAAAGTTGGTTTCGAAGTACAAGATGGGAAGAGTCATGTCTGCAAGTTGAAGCAAAGCTCCAAGAGCTTGGTATGGCAAGATTCATAGTTTTCTAATGAGCTTGGGCTTTACCAAGAGTAAAGCTGATCCCAACCTTTACTTCAAGATTGAGAATGATGGACCAGTTATATTGCTGCTATATGTGGATGACTTATTCTTGACATATGAAGAAAATCTCATCACATATTGTAAGAAGAAGCTTGCCGCTGAATTTTAAATGAAGGACCTAGGCTCGATGCACTATTTCTTAGGTCTTGAAGTATGGCAGAGCCCAGAAGAGATTTTCCTTAATCAAGGAAAGTATGTTGTGGAAATTCTGAAGAGATTTGACATGATGGACTGTAAAGCCATGTCCACTTCCATGGAGTCAAATCTGAAGTTATTGGCTGATACTTCGTCAGAAATAGTTGATGTTACTCTATATAGACAGGTGATTGGTTCGTTGATGTATCTAACGAATACCGGACCAGATATATGCTTTGCTGTGAATACCTTGAGTCAGTATCTGGTGGAGCCTAGACATGTTCACCTTCTAGCTACAAAGCATGTGATGAGATACCTTAAGGGTATGTTGGACTATGGCCTCTGTTATACTGGAGATTGTGACTTTAGATTGTATGGCTATACTGATTCAGATTCGGCTGGAAGTGCTTCAGACAGAAAAAAGCACTTCAGGATGTTGTTTTAGTTTAGGGTCAGCCATGACTTCGTGGCAAAGCAGGAAGCAATCCAGTATTGCTCTTAGTACGACAAAAGCAGAGTACATTGCAGCATGCTTCGCCAGTTGTGAAGCCATATGACTTCAGAAGTTGTTGACAGGTCTATTTGACCTAGAGATGGATGCTACCATGATCTTTTGTGATATCCAGAGTTGCATAAAGATGACAAAGAACCCAATGTTCCACGATAAGACGAGCACATTGTGATCCGGTACCACTACATTCGTGATATGGTACATAAGGGAGCTGTGAATCTCCAGTATGTTGGCACAGATGAGCAGGTAGAAGATGTGTTGACTAAGCCTCTGTCTCGTGTGAAGTTTGAGTACTTCTGAGACAAGCTTGGTGTAGTCCGAAAGGACTTCCCTCGAAAGGGGGAGTGACGCTAATGATACTATGGTATCCTGACCACCAGCACGACAACTTGTTAGGATTTATATCCTAGGGGATTGATCATCCCTGGACAAATCCCGTAAGGTCCGGATGGACGGTTAGTCGAAGTGCCTATGCATGTATATACTTGTTGTGGTCAGTAGTGCGGCAGCTCATTAGGATTTATATCCTAGGGGATTTTATTATCCTTGGACAAATCTCGTAAGGTCCGAATGGACGGTCTGTCGGAGTGCCCACTGTTGTTGTTGTTGCTGCTGCTGCTGTTGATGCTCCTGTCATTCTGTTGCCATTGATGTTGTTGTTCCAATTTCATGCTGTTGATGTTGATGTTCCAACTTAATGCTGTGGATGATGATGATGTTATTCCAGCTCCGCGCTGCAGATGATGACGATGCTCAGTTTCTATTGATGTTGATGATGATAAAAACTTCCAATGATTTATAGATATGACATACAGTGTTCCAGATGTTGATGACGATGTCTCGTCATCTTGATGTTGTATCGAGTCCAGTTAATTGTTATTGATGTTGTCAGTAGAATACCCTTCTTATTAAGGGAGAGTGTTGAAATATTGTAACTTCGAAGAATATTCTACCTAAGAAGGAGTGTTGAATAATATTGTTATATTATATTTGTTAATTAGGCCCTATTGTGCCTTTGTAAAAGTCAACTCTATTGTGCTTTGACAATTAAATGTAAATTAAGAGGGTAAAGTGACAGGTCGGCCCAGACCTAATTTTAGGCTGGCCAAACCACTATTTATAAGGGAGGCCAACGCCTCATTTGAACACACACACCAACTAGCTCTGCAGTGTGCAAGTCTTGGAGGAGAACATATTGCAGTTAGGTGTGACTTCAAGGAGGGTTCTTGGTCTATGCCTTGGTATCTCTTGGTTAAGTAGTGTGCTACTCTTTCCTAGTGAAGGAGTAGAGGAGGATGTTTTGCTTTGTTTTTGGTCTATCTATATTGAGGAAGTTTTTGCTGGGTTTTCTTCCCAATGAGGGTTTCATAGGATAATCTGTGTGTCTCTATTGTTTCTGTGATTGTCTCTCTTTCAGTGATCTTATTTATGCAACTAATGTGCTAAATGATTGGAATAATAAAGAATTACCGTAACTGCTAGCTGTATAAGTAAAATATCAACATTTTGATCTAGATGTAAGTGTAAGGGTCCGGATTTAGTTTCAATAATCACAAGTACGACCTTTGGTTGCATTGCTACCTTGTTGCCTTGCTCTTGGAGGTCTTCCTATATCTCCATGTTCTCACTGTATTCTTTTTTGGATCTTGGGAAGATGGAATTGATAGTTCTTTCCTTGTATCCTTAGTCCTTTCTAACTCTTCACCATCTCCTTCGACAATTCTCCCTAGACCTTTTTCCAGGGGTAGATTGGCATTNCGACCTTTGGTTGCATTGCTACCTTGTTGCCTTGCTCTTGGAGGTCTTCCTATATCTCCATGTTCTCACTGTCTTCTTTTTTGGATCTTGGGAAGATGGAATTGATAGTTCTTTCCTTGTATCCTTAGTCCTTTCTAACTCTTCACCATCTCCTTCGACAATTCTCCCTAGACCTTTTTCCAGGGGTAGATTGGCATTATGAGTGGATCCCTATTGGTCGCCACCTATAGTAGAATCAAGGCCTTGAATTTGGTGATCATCACGACCTAGGAAAGGATGACTAGTCTCAACAACTTTGAATACTCTAATTCTCTGACTGTGCTAGCATGTGAATAGACAAGGTCATAATCATTTAGTATCTCAATTATGTCTTTTGCGATGCGGACAATTGGCACAATAGTCAGAACTAAAAGCGATATTGAAGATGTGGTTACCCGTGGTTGAGTGGCTGCAAGTCCTAAGGTCTGCAACTACTTAGGTTTATTTCTTTAACCTCTATTGGGACATTTGGTATGGTTAGATTGGTAAATTTTGGGCGTGGGTTGACGGGCACTATAAAACTAGGTAGCTCCTTTACAACTAAGGCCATTTCTTGGAATTGGACAACTCAACAGTGTGGCTATTTCAGTTCTACAGTGATAGTCCTTCTTGGGATGTTTGGTGGCTTCGCACTCAAAGGTTGAGGTCAATGTGTGTGACGCTTCTTCTTGATGCAAATGTTCTTTGAGTAATTTGTGATGTAGTGGATGCTCTCCTTAACATTCTTGACGATGAAAATTGCATTGTATGGAGTGCTTTCCTTGAAAATTTGCAACATTTGTGGAAGAAGTAACTTTGACAACTTTCCCATCGTTCAAATTAGAACTGTTATCATCTTTGACGGTCATTTGTTTCTTGTTCTTTGGTGCTTGGGCTTCTTGTGTCACAACCTTAGATGCAATCGCATTCTCCTTTAAATTTTGCAATTCTTCCGTTTGGTCTCCTGCTTTGAAGAACAAGAAAACATAACCCTTGTGTGTGTGCCTTTTCCTCACACCCAGCTAAGGCTCGATCTTTTGCTTGATATCATCATCTTGTAGAACAATTGGTAATGGAAACATCTCTACTTTATATACAACAACAATCTTTGGCCTTATGTATGTGTTCTTCTGATTGACATCTAACTTCAAGTAGTTACCATAATGATCCTTTAGGTACCGTGGGAAGTAGATTGTAGCTTCAATGACCTTTACTATGCTCTTGTGCCATTGTGCAAACACTTCTCATTGAAAGCAATGTTGTTTTCATCTTTGTGATTGTGCAGTGGGGTAAATGTTGTGGATGCCATGTCTTTATCTTGGGCAATTGTCTTCGAGCTCTTTGGGGCTTTACAATGCATCATTGCAAACACAACCAAAATGTATTGTACATGAAATAATAACATGTAGTTTGCGCATCTCAAATTGCATTTAGGAATTCATTTATTAGTTCTTGACAACAATTGAGTTCAATGCCGTGCATGCAAACCTTTGCTACTGCTAGTGTGTTTGGAGTGAATTTGTATTTCTTGACTTCTTCATAACTTTTGTAGCCATAATTTTATAGGCCATATTCATTGGGCATCATTAATTTTTTTAGTTTTTGCTTCTTTACTGCCATAGCTTTAGTTAATGTATGTGTTGTTCTCATGTCTTTTTGCTTCTTTTCTTATCTTGGAAAGCTAAGGTGCCATTTGGTTTGTCAAGTAACAAGCTAGTCAAGCCTTTGGTAACTTTTGCATTAGTGTTGTTTGTCTTATCCTGCCACAAATGACCTTGATGAACCTTGTTGACCAAGAATCTTGTGCAATATGTAATTTCTCACATGCTCTCTAAGGTAGGTGCCCTCACGACATTTGCAAGTGTGGACTTCTACAAACCATCGAACTTAGATTTTACCTCTATTCGAATTTCACCATTGTCGAAGTGTTGTTTGTAGATCTTGGGCTTCAAATGTGGGAACAATTCACCATCATTTAGGTCATGATCGATGAGCTTGGTGGTCCTGGTCTTCTCTTTGGTGCTCTTGGCCTTCTGTTTGATGTCATCTATCACTATGATGCGAGGGTCGACAATGTTGTCGAGAACTACTTCCTTCTTCTATCAAATTTGATTTTCCTTGTTGTCTGGTTCTATGTGCTCGAACAACATTGGTAGATTGTTGTTAGGCCCACTTTATCTTTCTATTTTACATTTGACTTGTCAAGGCACAATAGGGCCGACTTTTACAAAGGCACAATAGGGCCGACTTAACAAATATAATATAATATTATTCTTTAGGGTTTTGTCTTGGTCAAATACAATATGAATATAATAATAATATCTTTCAAARCTACTCAAACTTCAACAAATTTCATATTTTTTTCTAATAAATGTACTTATCGACCAGATGAATACTTGACCTTTTGATTTATAGCTTTACGAGACATCCTATCAATCACCTCACCTAACTTATTATGCCTTAGGTGCTACCTTTTTCTCTGTGATGCAACTCATCTCGACACAACCTTAATTCTCGATGCAACATGACTTACGATGCAACTAGACACTGGCATTGATATCCATAATTTGGTATTTGACTAGGTGGGATCTCTGTAATTTTGTGTTTTGACTCATGTTATACAAACCACAACCCAAACTATAATGTCCCCTTGGCTAACCACAAAGCTGTGGCATTCTCTAGAGTGGATTAAATAGAGATGACGTGACTGTGGAAACCAAAAGGAATGAAATGACACTTGTTAACATGATTGAATTTACTTGAACTTGTACTTTGTCACATTGATTGAGCTTATTGGACCGGACACAAGAAAAGAAACTGAAAATACTTTTAGCCGGGGTAATTGATTCTTCGTGAAGGCTTCTTAGTTCATTGGCACATGTTGCAAGCTTTTGCATAGTTCTTAACATCCTTGAACATGATAGGCCCAATGTTTATAAACTTGGTCAAACCAGAACTGGAATTGGCCAATTCGTTTCGCCAAAGCTCACGGCAAAAAAACTAGCCTTCAAATCGGACCAGACATCGATTCTGTATTGAACCATCCCATTCAGTATGGACTTGGTCCAAACTGATCAACTTGGCTGGGTTTGTAACAACTGGGTCACCTACAGGCCGCGATAGGTTTAGGTAAGAAAATCATTTATGATAAAATTAAAACCTAAAGCTAGACTTTTGTGGCCGCTAAACCCTAAAGTGACATTATATAGAGACCCCCCTCTATTTGGCTCACACCTCTCTCATTGAGCATTTGTGAGCATTTGGAGTTTGTGCAACTGTATTGAAAAGTTGTAATTTAGAGTGAGCTTGGAGCTTGTTTGGCAGTCCTTGTGGGTTTTTTGTACTATCTAGTGGATTTGGCATCTAATTAGGATTCTACAACGCATCTACAAGCTTGGAGGATCACTTGACTAGATTATTTTGCCCATCAATCTCATTCAAAGGCATGTTAAATCAGAGCTATGCCTGTAGCACCTTCTTGGCCATAGCCCTATCACCGTCGTGTTCTCCCATGACTCATTATGACACTTCCAGAGAATGTTCGACCTCTTGTGGTCTAGGATGCATTGTCTGATTATTCCATCTATGSCAAGTTGGTATAGATGTCATGGTTTGCAATAAGTTGGTAATCATCTGATCTAGYGACAACTTGTTTCTTTTTTACATTAGTGCATCCTTGTTGTGCAACCTTGTAGCCATAAAGAAGCTTATTTCTTCAAGACATTCTGGGAAGGCCTCAACATTTAACAAGTTAGCATCAAGTAAATGRTCATCTATAGAGCCCCTGACTCTCTTGACTTGATATGAGATAGATGCTCCAGCYTCCAGGYCGACATTGTGATTTCTTGGCTTGACCATTACCTCAAAACTAAACTTCTAGAATGAAAGGAGCCATTTTCAAATGCATTCTTCTAGTGCAGGTTTATTAACAAGGTCCTTTAGTGTGGAGTGGTCTGTAAAATAYTTAAAATGGCCACCCAACAAGGAATGCCAATACTTTTGTAAGGCATATACCATAGCAAGATTGTCACATTTTATCATTGAGTAGTTGCATTTGGCATTGGAAAGATTGCGACTAGGAAAGTAAATTGGGTGGTCCATGTTTCATTATCTTGGTTGTGCTAACATTGCTGCTAGTGCAGTTCTCAAAATGTCCACATGTATCTTAGATGCAAGTGATCAATTGGGAAAGACTAAAATTGGGGCACTTGCAATCGTTTATTTCAATTTGTTGAATGACGCCTTGTATTTTGGTGGCCATTTGTAGCCTTTGAATGTCCTCGACAATCTTTCCATTGGTTCTATAGTTGTGTGTAATTCGTGTTGAAGCCTTTGTAATAGTCAGTGTACACCAATGTTGAATGCAAGGTTTGTACATTATTTGGAGCTGGTAAGCTAGTAATTACTTGAATCTTGCCTTGATCAATCAATGTACACCATTTCCCCAAACCACATGACCTAGAAGTACTTCAAATGAAGTGCAAAAAATGCACTTATTTAGGTTCAAGGAAATTTGTAATTGGTACCTTCTCTCAAACATTAGTCACAACATCGTAACATGTGGTCCTTTAGTGGACCATACACTGCTAGTGATCTAGGTAGACCTCCAATAATTTATGGATATAGCTTGTGAAGGCTGCTATGATGATCTTGGAGAGGACAACAGATGGTGTGACATTGTAAGCATATGATCCCCATATTATTGTGAAGGTCATCTTCTTCTTGTCTTCCTTGACAATCCGACCTTGATGGTATCTCGAGAATCCATTAATGACTAAGTAGGTCTCCTTGCCTACATCGTGATCAAACAATTAGTCAGTGAAAGGTGTTGGGTATGGGTTGTGGACACATGCTGTATTTAGTCCTAAAAAATTCAGACATGCCTTGGTTTCTCCTCAACCTGTTTTTTAGTCTTGGATGAGAATGGGATTGATCTAATCTGATTCTTCTACCCAAAAGATAATTTCCCTACCAATATTTTTGTAAATATTATTTTTGAGTCTTTGCTTGACTTTGGGATTCGACTTGTAGAGTCTTCTTTTGATTGCCTTGGTGTTTGGTTTCAATGATATTTTCATTTCTCACAAGTCTCCCTTAATTGCGTCTATCTTTGTAAATCTCTGTGGATAGAAATTTGTTCTCTCTTAGTAATGCCTCGACGTCCTAGATTGTTTACTCATCTTAGTGATCACTAACTAATGTGATCCTAGGTTTCTTTGTTGGGCCAATATTTGACTTTCTTAACCTTAGCGATCCTTGGTATACTTTTCCTTTTTAACTATTGTGTGTGTTCTTTACTGTCCTTTCGCTTTTCGCCTTGTTGACTGTGAGATGATGCAAGTCATCTTGGTCATAATCATTGTTGTCGCTTTGTCCACCTTTATGACAACACGTCAATTATTGTAGATTTTCCTCCCTCTGTTTTTCTAGGATGGAATATTGATGCTTTAAACATAATTTAATTGAGGTGGTTTTTTTCTTGTCTTGTGTTTAAAAATAACTCTTTTATTACTTTTGAGGGTAACAATAATGTTGGGAATTTTCTTCCTAGTTTATGAAAAATTTGCACAAATGGATATAATGTACTGCATCCCAAATCTTCATCTACCCCTTAATTTCTTCATCCATGTAATATCTAGGTATTGGCTTGAGAGTATACAAGAATATGTGGACCCAAAATTTCTCGTGGTGTCCTTCTCACATCCATTGCGTGACACAATTTTGTACATGAATCTCAAGGTTAGTTCTTCCTTGGTATAGTTTCGAGATGATGTACTCGATTCCTTGATTATATTTAGTATCTAGCAATTCAAATTTCGCTGGTGGTAGGAACTCATACCTCATGGTAGGTTGGACTTAATCCCAACTTTGTAGGCTCCCATTATATGTAGCCCACAAATGGGTTGGATGGTTTTCAATGCCATGTCCAGAGTCCTAACTCCTAATCAATTTCATGTTCTATTTGATCTCAAAATTTTGTTATATTTCTTGTGCCATCATACATTGTTGGATCCCTTTATTTTGTCCCAATCCATTTGACATTTCGAATTGAGGCGSAATGTTTGGAGGACAAYTCATGGTTGTGCTTCGTCTGGTTCTTTGGTGTGTTGTTTGAATTACTATCTAAAGAACAAACATTGTGCCACCTGAAATGCAATTTGCAGTTGGATTGACATACATGTAGTTAGATTATAGATGTGGTCCACCATGGACGCRTCCATTGAATCTTTTGTAGGTTTAGTGTACTGGGTTGCTTGGTATGGATCGATGGGCTACACTATGTGCATCCCATAAGATTCAAATGAGATCTTTCTTTTGTTTAGGTTGATGATGGCGTTGTTGTCATATGCCCATTCAATTCCCAATAATGTAGGATAGGGATCTTTTTTATCCATGTTTTTGATGACTTCAAAATTTGTGACACTCTTGACCTCTACGAGGTCAACTTCGAAAGTTTCCAATCTATTGATAGGGTAGATTCTATAATGGTTAGCAAGGAGCAACTAGATAGGGGAGAAAACTAACGTGGGTTTCCCATCGTCTTTGAGGATTTCTTTGGTAGGATGTTCAAATCATATCCTAGATCCAACATGACAACCTTACTTTGTACACTTGAATGACAAGGTTCAATTTGAACTCCCTACTAGTCCTTACACTTATCTTATTTCACAATCTACAGGAATGCCTTTTACGGCTGGGGGATGTTGAGCATTGGCTTGTCTTCTTCCCCTTGAATCAACTGCCTAAAAGCGGTTCAAAACCTCTAGGATAAGTGTTCACTGTAAAATATCTTGACAAAAGCTTGAAGAAATCGTTGATAGACTCATTTGATCCCTCTTTTTTAGTTGAAGTGGGATCATTGATAGACTCATTTGATCCCTCTTTCTTAGCATTGGGACCGGGATAGGCATTTGAGTAAAAGCGCCAGTATCCACCCTTGTGGTAGCAACTACTTTTCCCAAGAGTTCAAGTGTCTCCTTGTAGTGTTGCTTTTGTTTTGTTGCATTAAAGTTTGGTGTAGGGGGGTTTCTTTCGAAATCTGGAATGGCACGTTAGATCCTTGATCACCACTTGTGTGAGTCCCTCCTCTTGTCATCATATTCAACTTTAGGACCTTGTTGCCCTCAACAAGTCGTGGCTTAGAGCTAATTATAGTAGCATTTCTTTCTATGTTAAAAGCCTCCTATTTTTTCGATAGGTCAGGGAAATTGTCTATGGTATGGCCAATGGCTCTGTAGAGTCCACATCTCGTCCTTCTTGGGTGGGGACAATTTCTAGAGATGTCTCCCATCTGGTCATAGTGATAACATTGTACTAGTCTTGTTTGATCTCCAATTCTATGACCTTGATATCCTCTTCTTTGGTCGTGATACCACCTATGTGGTCGTTATTGCTTTCCCTAATTATAAAGGATGTTTTCTCAAATCAGTTAGCTAGAGCTCATGAGACTCTATAATTAGTGTTATGAGTATTGGATTGACAAAAATGATAGAATAAGGTCATAGGTGCTAATGGATATTTGATTGAATGTTTTCTTGAAAGTGGGCCTTAGGTGGGATTAGGCGAACCTCCCCATGGTCTTGCACATTGTGCACTATACCTCCTCCAACTCTTGTATTTGCAATGTCAATGCATGCGATTGATTTTGGAATTGAGCTATTTTTAGAGTTGCGCTGGAAGTGTTAGAAGATACTGCATGATTGTGAGAGGTCATTGGGTACCTAGGCATTGATTCAATTCTGATGGCTTGCTCTAAAGCTTCTCTTTGAGAGGCCCATTTCTGCGGCATCAGAGGAATCCAAGTCAAAGGCAAGAGCCCTTGTATAAACCATTTCTTGTGCCGGGTTTCATGAATTTGGTACATTAGTTTGCTCATTAGGGCTTGGAATCTTTGATCATATTCCCAAGTGCTTTGTCTCGAAATCTTTCATCATATTCCTAGGCACTTTGTCTCATGATTTGTTTGGTGTCTTTCAACTTGACCCAACTCCACTTCTTAGTATTTGGTTTTTGGAGCTCTATCACGAAGGCATGTCTCAATTTGTGTACCATTCTCGTGGTGTACCCTAGTGGGTGCTCTGTATGTACTTCATATACCACTATAAGGCTTGACCTCCCAAGGCCGTCTGAAGTTCGACCAACTTAGCATTGCTAGTGGTGGTGGTCTTGGCACTCCATATGGCTTCATACAAAAACTAGTTCTGCTTCGCATTGTTGTCGCTCTTCCTTGAAAATTTAGGTAGGTGCAATGTAGAAACAACTTGCAATGTAACAATGTTGTTGACTAATGTATGAACAAAAACATGCCCTCTTGTTCTAGGTTGACTCACCAATTATTGGCTTTTACTAAAAAACAAACCAGTACTGCTACTATTAATCAAGATTCAAACTTCTACCAAAATCTTGTTGACTCCCATGATGACTTAGAAAACCACCTGATATCTTTGGGTTACTTTGCTACGCAACTAAGCTACAAGGATTACCTCACTTGGATTAAAGTTACAAGGGCTACGTCACTTGGATTGGAATTTGCAAGGGGTTATGTCTAAATTGGGCTTGCTCCACTATCTTCTTAGGGTAACATGTTTGCTGCTTCTGTTTCTTTTTCGCCAAACAACCAGAACATGTTTATGATCACTTCGTTTGGTTGTGTTTCCATCTTTAGGGTCTCGTTCACTGGTCCATCAAAGTTTTCTTTGGGTGTGCACTCTAGCCCCCTACTGCAATGTCTCTGATTGCATTGCATCCACTCATAGGACACTTTTAGTTTGTTCATTGAATTTGATGCACCTCTCTCTATCCTCGTTATGTTTAGTTGGGTCTTCTTCGATCATCAACTTCCTTTCTTTCAATTGTCAACCATTTTTTCTCCTTGCTTCCTCAAACTCTCTAATTCTTTAGTCATGACACATTAACCCCTTTGTCACTCATCTCATTGCAGTCACATATCACTCATTTGATTTAGCCAACACTAGTTGGTTATTGCAACATGCTTTAGTACTCCCTTCAAACTTTCATATTCACCAACACCATTCCAGTCCACCCCTCAGTGTAAGTGTCTTTGTTGCTATGTTCGATGGAGTAAAGAAAAACATTTCCTCCTCCATCACAAACATTTTTACCTATGTAAGGATTTCCTTCACTAACTTCCTTCATGGTTCCTTCTTACACTGCTCCC
>JASDQU010206673.1:13852-28541 GCA_032191745.1 Picea mariana
AAAAAAAAAAAAAATTGTTAAGGTGTGAGGGACCATCCACAAAATAATGACAGATCGTTATAATGACGATTAGAAATAGTTCTGGTGAAAATTAGTTGATGAAAGACGCACTTTTGGAGGAATGGCTAGTGTTTGAATGGTAAAGAAGGGAACTGCAATCGCATGAAAAGGAACAGTAGTTGTTCTGTTCAGAAAAGGAACAATAGGTGCACGAAAAAAGGAACAGCAGGTGTGCAAAAAGGGAACATCAGTTGTTCCATTCAAAAAAAGAAAGGAACAACAATTGCATGAGAAGGAACAACAGTTGTGCGAAAAGGAATGACAATTGTTCCGTTCAAAAAAGGAACAGCAGGCACGCGAGAAGGAAGAACAGTTGCACGAAAAAGGAACAGCAGTTGTTCCATTCAAAAAAAGGAACAGGAGGCACGTGAGAAGGAACAACAGTTGCACGAAAAAGTAACAATAGTTGTTTCGTTCAAAAAAAGAAACAGCAGATGCACGAGAAAGGGAACAGAAGGTGCACGAGAAAGTAACAACATCATCATAAACATGTAAAAGACAAATTCCATGTAATAAAACAAAACAAGAGTATGGAACAGAAGACAGTGCTAATTATAGTTATCTGTCCTGATTCTTGTTTCCTAGATGACTTTTTATAAAACAAACAAAAAAAGATAACCACTCAGTTGGAAAACTATGTACAGTATGTACAATATAAACAAAATACATCATTTATGGAGTTGGGGTGGATGGGTTACCTTCCCAGCCAGTCAAAATCTGCACCGTAAGGTCTTTACTTACTTCTTGATAGAAAGAATCTTTTGAAGGTGGTTGATGGTAAAGTCACAACCAGTGTCCATTGACCAGAAAGGGTGATCCAGACCCATCGAAGGTGCTCAAAGTAACTGTGCCATTATCATGGACTTCATTAATTTCATATGACCCTAACCATCGTGTATGTAATTTCCCAGGAAAGTCCTAAAATCTGAAATCATAGAGAAGTGCCCAGTCACCTTTCTTTAATGATTTCTTCTTGACATGCTTGTCGTGCCAGGTTGCTCTCTATTGCTAGATAACAGCTGTGTGCTCCACAGTAGACAAGTGTGCTTCATCCAATTCATTGAGTTGTTGAAGGCGTCGTTTATGTGCTTCTGTAAGATTTAGTCCAATTTCCTGGGCCATTCTTAGGGTCTTGATCTTGAATTCTATTGGGAAGATGGGTTCTTTACCATGGACTAGATGGTAAGGAGAGTAGCCAGTGGTGTTATATCAGGTTGTACAATAATCCCATAAGGCATTTGGGAGCTCAGTAGCCCAATTCTGTCAGTTTGTTGAGATAGTCATTGTCAGAATTTCCTCTGGGACCTTATTGGTGCTTTCTACCTACCCGTTTGCTTGTGGGTGGTATGGAGAAGTAACTCTGTGCTTGATATGATAGCTATCCAGGGTGGTTGTGATTCTATGGCCTATAAATTGTGACTCTACATCAGTAATTATTTCTCTAGGTAGTCCATACCATACAAACAATTTGAAAATGAATTTGATGACTACTTCTTCTGTTGAATTTGGTAAAGCTTCCGCCTCTACCCATTTGGTCATGTAGTCCATTGCAACGAGAATATAGGCCTTTTTATTTGACTTTGGATTAAAGGGGCTGACGAAGTCCAGCACCCATGTTTCAAATGGTTCTACAACTAGTTGTGTTTTCAAGGGCATTTCATTAGCCTGACCTGGTTTCCCCATCCGCTGGCAGTTGTCGCATGTCTGGACATATTTCTTGATATCTCTAAATATTGAGGGCCAATAATAGCCCATCTATAATATTTTGTGTCCAGTCTTGTGGTCTGTAAAATTCCCCTCACAGGGCTCATCATGTCCTACTTTCAGTATGTCATAGATTTCGTCCTCTCGTACACATCGCCATATCTGGAGATCAACTCCTATGTGGAAAAGATATCTGCTGACCCAAGTGAATCGTGCGCTATGTTCGACGATCAGTCATCTTTACCTGGATGATAAATGTGTCGGTAATCTTCCTATTGCTATATAATTTGCTACATCAGCATACCAAGGTAGTTTTTTGTCGACAACAAACAAATGCTCATTCGGGAATTGATCCTCAGTTGTTAATGAGTCGTCTGTTTTTAGGAATCGGGACAAGAAGTATGGGACAAGATTTTCTCTCCCAGGTCGATCTTTGATGGTAATATCAAATTCCTACAATAATAACAGCCATAGAGTGACCCGTCCATTAGTAATTGGTTTATTAGCTAGACAACTAATGGTAGAATGATCAATATACAAGATAACTAGATAGCCTGTTATATAATGACAAGATTTATTGATGGCATGTATAACAGCTAAGAACTCTTTCTCTGTTACTGTATAATTAAGTTCGACTAGAGTTAGATTCTTGCTAACGAAATAAATGGCGTAGGGTTTCTTTTCTTCTTCCTATCCTAGAACAATGTCGATGGCAATGTTTGAGGCATCAGTGGAGATTTGAAACGGTATTTTCCAATTAGGTCCTCTCAACACTGTCATTGTTGAGATCAGATTCTTGAGTCCTGCAAAAGCCACATTGCATTTATCAAACCATTGGAATTCTACATTTCTTGTCAAAGCATGTAAAGGTGCAACGGTTTTTGAAAAATTTGGCATAAATCTGCGATAGTATCCTGAAGCACCAAAGAAACTACATACCTCAGTTTGTGTGTGTGGAGTAGGTAGATTAAGAATTACCTTAATTTTTGTTGGGTCTACTCTAATTCCATCTGCAGAAATGTAATGCCCTAATACCACACCTTTTGTCATCATCATGTGACATTTTTCGTGGCTTAAACATAACTTGGTAGCGATAAACCATTCCAATACCTTCTCCAGATTAGTCAAGGCTTGATCGAAATCATCGCCATACGGAGTAAAATCATCCATATAGAGTTCGAGCCCTTCCCTAATCAAATCACTGAATATGATCAGAATGGCCCTTTGGAATGTAGCTGGAGCATTACAGAGTTCGAAGGGAAATACTTTGTAGGCAAAGGTACCCCAAGGACATGTGAATGTCATTTTATCCTGATCTTTTGGGGTAATCTAGATCTGATTGTAGCCGCTGAAACCGTCTAGGAAAGAGAAGAATTTCTTCCCTACCAAGGTATCCAGGACCTGATCGATGAAAGGTAATGGAAAATTATCTTTTTGAATAGCTTTGTTTAGTTCCCTGTAATCAATGCAGATTCGCCACTTCCCATTTTTCTTTGAGACGATGACTAATGGGGTAACCCATTGACTATATGAGATAGGGTATATAAAATCTACGTCCAACAGCTTTTGTATCTCTTCTTTAACAATATCTCTGAGGTGGGGGTTCAGTCTTCTTTACGGTTTTCGGATAGGTCGGGAGTCTTTCTCAATATAAATGTGGTGTGTGAAGAGTTGTGGATCAATACCTTTCATATTAGAGTACTCCCAGGCAAAATCTTGATGGTATTTAGAGAGAGTTTGGATTAGATTTTGTTGTTGTTTCTCTTTTAGGTTGGCATTAATGTTCAGAGACTTCCCTGATGTGATCTCAATGGATTTGTTGTTGTGAACAGTGGTAGTTGGAATTTGTTGTTCTATTAAATCTTCCAGCGGGCCTCCCTATGCTTCACAGTCTAGAACATCTTGGAGCTTCTGGTATGTTGGGTTACTTACAACGGTTGGGCTGTTAATAAACCCATTGATTACATCATCTTCTAGCTGATTCTTTTGCTTGAGGGCCTCTTCCATCGTAAGTGGGGAACGTAGATCCTTCTCAGGATATCGTGGTGGTGGCAATTGTAGGTATACAATCGTTGGACTAGGTTTGGTTGGAGGGTATAAGATGAGATTCCTTGTAACCCCTCCTCTAGAAATTTTCATTGTACCCGATCGAGAGCCTAGGTACGCATCAACTGTCGTGAGCCATGGTCTGCCCAATATCAATGGATTCCCTTCAAGTCCACTTTTTGGGTTGATGATGAGAAAATCTGTGGGGTATTCCCAAGAATCAACTGAAATGGCTATATCATGTAGTGTGTCGAGTGGTTTGACCACTGATCGATCGGCCAATTGCAACATAATTGGGGTTGGGTCGAAAGAGTGAAGACCCAGGTCATTGTAGGTTTCCATAGTTAAAATATTGATGGCCACTCCCAAATCAACTAGGGTATTTGGGAAGGAAAAACCCTGAATCTGCACTGTTACTATGGGGTTCCCCGGATCTGCATATTTAACTGGTGTTTCTCTACCCAAAATTAGATCAGATAAGGCTCCCACTACATGAAATATTGATGATGAATTTTTTATTTTTTGACAGGCTTCCTCCCACATAGCTCCTTGATTGTCTTTGTGTAGATCAATATGTCTTGCAGGGCTTGCAAGAGTGGAATTTTGATGTACAAATTCCTGATTTCCCCTACAATGTTGAAGTCAGGATATACAGTGGATTTTGTTATCATCAATCTTTAAGGGGAACAGAGGAGAGGGAATTTCATACTTATCAGAGTCTTGTGATTCGATGATGTTCCTCCCTTGCCTAATTTCTTATGTTATTACCACAGTCAGAGGTGTTATTGCTAGTTTTTGTTCATTCCCCTGTTCTTTGGGGACGCCATTTTGTTAAGGAGAGATGATGTGCCACGATATTAACCGAAGTTCATTGCACCCTACTGAATTGATTTCCCCTTCTCCACTTTCCATAATCTGGATGAGCTGAGCTGGCCTGTTATTGGGGTTCAGGTGGGGTTGGGTAGGTAATTGAGGGCGCAATTGTGATTGGGGCGATGGGAGTGGATTTTTTAATGGAGGTTGGGTTTGAGAGGTCATCCCCATAGGTTGGTTATAAATCCCCATGGGGCGCTGCCAGTTTTGGTTCCAATTTGGGTTTTGGACAGTCGAGTTAGGTCATTGTGGAGGGTAGGTATTATTCAAACTTTGCCAGGATGAGGTGGTGTATTATGAATTTGGCCAACTGGAACTTGTAGTTGGTTGATTTTTCCAGTTTGGGTTTGTGGCAGACTGGTTTTGCCAAGTGGGGATTGCAGGTGGATATTGCTGGGGCTGCCAGTTCTGATTACTAAATGGTTGGCCCTGCCATGTGTTTCCAACATCTTGCTATTGATTATAATGTCCAGGATTCTGCTTTTGAATGTACTTTCCAGGAAAGAAAGAGGAAGGGTCCTAAAATGTATTTTGAGGCTGGGACTGCCACTGATGGCGCTGAGCCATCAGATACAATGGTTATGTTTCCTCTTCTACCTCTTTGAATACAGATTTCAATCTAGGGAGTGATGGGCAGTCTTCTGTGTCATGATCCTTGGCACAAATAGCATAGACCTGAACTATATCCAAGGGGCATTCTCTTGGATCATGTTTCTTTCTGCACCTGTGGAAAAATATAGCCAAGATCTGTTCTTCCTCTACCTTTTTTTGTTTGGCCTGCAATACATCCAATTGTGTAGTCAGAGTGCTCAAAATATCTGTTTTAAAGTTTTCTAGGAGATTACCGACTTCAGCTCGCATGACACCCCCGCTGGAGATATTGTTATTTCTTGTGAGGGACATCCGCATTCATGATCTAGTCCATGTACTTCCTCATGAGCACCTGATACACAATGGAACAATGTCTTCATAAGTTTCCTGATAAATGTCACCTTTCCCCATTAGATTCAATGTTTCTACCCATTCATCTTTCATACCCTTAATCAAGGTTTCTTTGATTACTTCACCTGGTAATGTACCATAGGGTGATCTTTGCAAATTATACTGAAATCTTTCGACATATTCTTCTAATGATTCATTTTCTTTCGCAGTCATTTGAAATATTTCATCTTTTGGGTCTCTGGTTCTGTAATAATCCTAATATTTTAACAAGAAGGTTTGTTTCATCTGGTCCCATGAATTTATGGTTCCACCTCCCAATCCCATGAACCAGCGTAGGGCTGCTCCCTTCAAGGTAGAGGGGAATAGTTTTAGTTTTTGGGGTTCAAAGGTGTAGTCATATCCTCTACATAGGACATCAAATTCAAATAGGAATGCATCCGGGTATTCTAAAATCAGTCCATGGAAGGTTGGCAGGTTTCGTAAGAGGATTGCTTTCATGGGGGCATTGGCAACTGGATCAACTATTTGATACTCCAACGTGAAGGTATGGGGTTGTTGTTGATTTGCTTGTGCCATTTCATTGAAAATGTGCCAAAAATTTTCAGGAGGTTCTTCATCCAAGTATTCTATTTGAAATTGTTGATTATTTGGTCTTCCAAGGGTTTTGACTGCACTCCCTTTATCTAGGATTTCATATGTGCCTTCTTATTTCGTAGGAGACTCGGGATTAGGTGGTGGTGGTGGTGGTGGGTATGCCTTGGCAACCCCGCTAGTTTCTCCTATTCCCTCCTCCAGATTATTAGAGCTTCCCTCTTCTAAGGGGTTGAGCGGTGGGAGATCTGTATTCTGAAAACTTTGCTTGGTCCCTTCAGATTTGCTATGAATCTCAACGTGGGTTGTAGTTGTTGAAACTACTGCCTAAGGGATTCAGGTGGGTCCTTTCCTAGGTCCAACCGAAGCTTGAGATTCACCCTTTTTGATAATTTCATATATGAAAGTGCTTCTTCCAGGGATCACCGAACCTTAGGTTTTGGTAATTTTTGGTGGAGGTTTTGGTTTTTCAAGATCATTTTTTTTAGTCATACAAACTTCACACAACAACAAAAGAAATTTCAACAAAAGAAAGCACCTACGAAGCCTCTTAAGTGTCAACTGGAGGTAAGCGTTGATATAAGCATTTTATTTATTACCTGCGTAGGTTCTTACCTCCCGTCTTCAATACCTGGTCCTTCAGAGACACAACCTATCTTACCTTTGGCATTCTCCCTGGCAACAACACCAAAATGTTGGGGTCTAAAGATGTCCTAAAAACAACCTTAGTTTAACATTAATTTATCAACCCGGAGATTCGTCTTTTATCTCAAGAATATCGGCAAAGTTTATGTAGGTAGCCTAAAATCGTGTAGCTAAACCAAATCTGAGTTTATCAAAAATCGAGTTCCTCAAACGTTCACCAAAGATTCTAAGAACTAACTAGAATTGAAATCTAATTAATAAGATGCTGTGAAATGGAAAGGAACTAATTAATCTATTGAATTCACTTAACTAGAAAGCAGTGATTGAATCTAACTAAGAACTTGGAAAATTAACTATCAACTAAGAATTTTGATTACTGGAAAGGAAATGACAAATTACTCTATCTGCAGACAGAAACAACAATTATAATCTAATCAGAAATGACAGCTAATGTAACTTTTTCAGAAAGGAACAACTATTGTAACTTTAACCGAAAGGAACACTTATTGTAACTTTAACCGAAAGGAACAACAATCGTAAATCTAAGGAAAAGGAACAACAAGGATGAAAATGTGAGGAACTGTCAAGCAATAACTTCAGAAATGGAAATCATAACAGCAATCAATAATAATTGAGGGAAATTTATATCTTCTATATGCAAACAATCATAAAATCATTAACACGCTTATGCATTTATCCTTGGCTATTGTAAAAGAGATCTGAATCGTGAAATGAAAATCAAACTTTGAACTGATACAATTACAGAATGAGACAGTAGCTCCTTCAAACTGGGCCCTCGGTCTTCAGAAGTACCTCTATGAGAAACTCAGAGCACGGAAATGATAAAAACACTCAAAACTTTCATTGATTCCATGGCTGGTAAAACATTTACAAAAACTTATGTGCAGAACAGTTCTGAATCTAATTACTTGAATGCATTTTTTCTTTGTTTTTCTGGATCTCTTACCCTCTTATATATTACAATAGTTTGGGTAAATCAAGCTATCCTAAGGATCGAAAGATCCTCAGGATTTCTTTACTATTATAAAATTACAATATAAAAAATGCATTATCTTCAAACTGCTTTGCACCTAAAAAGTCTTCGACCTTCAATAGCTTGCGCATAGCCAAAATCTCTTTGGTTATCTTTGACAGTTATTTATCCAATTCTGTAACAAAATCAAACCATTCCAATCRTAAATTGGAATCTATTTAATAAAACTTTAATAACAACCCTAAGAGACATATTAATCATATTCTTTCCTATCTATCCCTAACTATCTAAAGAATCACTCAAAATCATATCGTGAAATGTGGGAAAAAGGAAGATATTTGTACCTTTTTCGTAACCCAACAGGAGGMTTGCTCAGATATCTATGAATGCCAATGAAACTTTGATAGAAGAAKATTTTGAKATTATTAAATTTATTGAGGACAACGCCCCATTTACCATGTTACTARGAAAAACTTGGATTGATAGAGATCAAGCCAGATGAAAGGAAGAAGAAGAAGTTTTGGAGTAGAAGAAATAAGATTTAAAATATTTCATGACTAGAAGGATCGCACACTTGATTGAAGAACAAGAGAGAAGATCGAATCTATTTAACACTAGCAACCCAGATGTTGAAGCTGCAAGAACATTAGAGGACCCACAAAAGACTGAAGTACCTACCCCAGATAAAGAAGAGGTATTACCCCTGAATCCTAGGAAAGAATATCGACAACGCGAAGTGACTATGTCAAAAGAAGATAAGAATCAGAATGGAAAAAGGAATACCAAGATGAAGCTCACTGGAAAGAAGGCTAGAAAGCTAAGTATGAAGAGGGATAAGATTGAAAAGTTACAGAAATTTCCAGAGGGAACTTCATAGACAGAAAAATTTCAAAATTGGAGCTTCGTCGGGATATCAAAACAGCGACACATGACACTTTGTTGTGGTGAAGCAATATAGTTGTTAGGGACATTATAACCATTCGAACGACACTCCGAATGGGTAGGAAGACATTTATGGTAAGATAGCTCAACACCATATTGTTGGACCGTGCCATAAGAGACAGAACAAGAGTTAATGAGCCTTCATACCCATTACAAGAGAACCATTTCCGATTTACCTATTTATCCCAACGTGCTATGCACAGAGAACGCTTTTTCTAACCAAGAGTTTGAGCCTGCAAACTAAGTGAATTGTATACAGTGATCATTGTGCTCTTGCTATTTATTCTAGTGTAGTGTCTAAGTTAATTTGACCCCGATCTAATTAATATCGAGCACGTATGTCCGACAAGCTCAACGCAGTCGAAGAATCAGTGACAGGATTACTCCTTGACTTGATGACTAAAAGAGTCATTTCAGAGAGAGGATTGTGTACAGGTGTACAAGCATCATTGACGAGGGGACTATCAGCCTCTCTGTCTACTTCTCACGGAGCTAGACTGTCCTGACCATCAGATGAAAGGAGAACTAAGCATAGGGATGATTTAGTGAATGCCAAATTGATCTCGAGCATATTACTTGCATATATTCCCCCTCTGAGTGGCGCAATAAATCATGATAGCATTCCCAGAGACTTCGACTACACCTTGGTCACTACGTACCTCCCGAAGGGGATACGTGCAGTGTGAGCAGACCAAGATAAGATTGCAGCGTTGAAGTTTAGCGACTTCAACCTTGGAGATCACAAATCCTACAACATGCTTTCCCCACATAAGTACCTCAATAGAACCAAAGGGAAGAATTAGAATATCGTCCCTCAGCAATGGACCCATGACCTTGCACATTCCACCTTGCTCAACGTCATGAATATTCCTCACTTCGGAAGACACCAGGAGGTAAATGCATGTGTCAAGTTGCTATTGTATTGTTAACATGGAAGATTCTTGTGGCTCAACCATCGTATAACAGTTGATCCGATGTTGATACATTGGATCACGGGGTTGAATATGCAAGGACCCAATCCTCAAGACTTTTACCCTGGAAAATCCATGGATCACGCTCTGGCATAGAAAATCAAAGATACTTACGGCGATGTCGAGAAGGGCACATGAGGCTACAAGGTAGCTTCTATCCAGAGCGGTGCGGTGCACCTTTCCTGTCAATTGATTGCAGAGAAGTTAGTACGAAAGAACCGACCCACCCAAGTCACTGGTTTTTAGTTGACCTTGCAAGCAAGTGCACAGAAGGACTTCATATGAACTGGGCAAAGTACCTAGTGAACCAGTTAGAACTCAACTACAGAGAAGCCCATGATCAAGGATATGAGTTCCATTTCAGTTGGCTATTGATCCTAATCTCTTTCATTGCCTGGGAGATGATGGAAGGTGTGACCTTCCCTAACATCAAGCCATTTGAACCATTGGCTGCGAAGTTCAGTACATTATGGTACTCAAGTGACATGAATAAGAAATGGTAGTCAAATTTCATGTTCTGTACATACTACAAACAGCTGAAGATATCCATACAGTCCTAGCCTCGCATGACACCGAACACTTTACACAGGTTCTGACCTTTGATGAAATTCAACATTGATCGACATTTTATTTATATTACAACGCGTGTCGATGTACATAAGCAACAGCTGCAGTCATACTACAAGATGATGGAGGAGTACTTAGAGTAGATCACCAAGGAATGGTCGGCAGATCTCCTCATTCTAGTAGACCCTGCAGAGAGATCTAACGTAGACAGCCCAGAAACAGTGCATGATACACCTAGACCTAGCAAGACAAATAAATCTAAAGAGGTTCAGGATTTAGATAGTACATCCATGAAGATTTCTTCCATATCACCAGAGAAAGGAGGTGATGTTGAAGAATTAGGTGACAAAGAAGTCGAGTAGAAGAAAGAAGACGAGGTTGATCCCCCGAAGAAGAGGAAGGGTTACCCTTGAAACCTTCCTCCCAGAAAAAATCAAAAGCCACCATGACCAATATGCAGAACGTCCTCACCTTTAACGACTTCGACTTCCTCATAGCAGCCCTACAAGATGCTTCACTGGAAATAGAAGAGAAACAAGAAGCAAAGCAAGAGGAGTTGTATGATCATATTGACACTAAACTCTGAGGGGTACAATAAGCCTTATAGTCCAGTCGCACAGTCTCCACTGCGCTGGGTGTTATAGGATAAATGCGTAAATGCGTAAATAAACTAATCTCCCTAGATCCACCTAGATCTAGAAAAAAATAAGATAGGATATGATGCTTTCCCTAAGTTACAATCATTGAATTTACTACCAAAGAAGGAATCAATGACATACCTTTGAATATCACTTCCTTATATCTTTGTTGTCCCTTGTTTGCTCCGGTTCTCTTGTGATATTGGATCTACAACGACACAAACCAACCAAAGTGAAAGAAACAATAGTAGATTCAATGAAAACTTAAACATGTGATCAAGGAGTCATGTAATAAAATGAGAATGATGTTATGGGAAAGAAACATGCCACTGTATTATATAATATGGAAAAACGATACAACCATATGCCTTGATGTCATTAGGTTCCTTCCAACAGCTCCTTGCTTCCCACACACTTCTTGCTCCAATGGATTCTGAGACTATGTATCTGATAGCTACTCATAATCTATCTTGACAAAGGAAATCTCAAAGCCAACATAAATTTCCCAAGCTCAATCCAACTAACTTTCTCCATGAGAGCTTCTCCCTTTTTATAAGCTAAAGAGGATAAGGTGAGGAGGTTAGGATGATCCCACTAAATCATGAAAGTGAGTAAGATACAAACCATTCGGAGGCCACATCATGATCTAAAAATGAAGAAGACTTGTATTCTTGAAAATATTTGCAAATTTTAATTTTATGTGTTAAAATGCAAATGGATCAATTTACAACACAACTTTTATGAAAATTACTCATCAAAGATGCATATAACAACAGTAATAAACAGTGAACAAAAAACACATAACACAGTGTTACCCATTATTTTCGTCATCCCTATGACCATTAATGATGTAAACCTATCTGTTGCCTTCAGAGGGGTCAGTGGCCTGAGTTCCTGAAGAAAGAAGAGAGAAGAACTTTTCCTGAGAAAAGAAGTTGCATTTTTCCTTGTAAAAACCCTATAAAAAAGGAAGTTCGTAGGTTGCTATATAGGCAAGGTATGAGAATGCCTAATTCTCACAGGTTGCACCATAGCTAGGGTGCGAGATGTTCGCAGGTTGCTCTATAGGCAGGGTGCAATAATGCCTACACGTGGGAAAAACAAGCGTTTTCTTGAATCTTCTAGAAGGAGAAGCTTCTATGGTGAGGTGGCATCCGAATGATTTGGATCTTACTCACTTTCATGATTTAGTGGGATCATCCTAACCTCCTCACCTTATGCTCTTCAACTTATAAAAGGAGAGGCTTTTCCTGAGAAAAGAAGTTGCATTTTTCCTTGTAAAAACCCTGTAAAAAAGGAAGTTCACAGGTTGCTATATAGGCAGGATGCGAGAATGCCTAATTCTCACAAGTTGCACCATAGCTAGGGTGCGATATGTTCACAGTTTTCTCTATAGGCAGGGTACAAGAATGCCTACACGTGGGAAAAACAAGCGTTTTCTCGAATCTTCTAGAAGGAGAAGCTTCTATGGTGAGGTGGCATCTNCTCTTCAACTTATAAAAGGAGAGGCTTTTCCTGAGAAAAGAAGTTGCATTTTTCCTTGTAAAAACCCTGTAAAAAAGGAAGTTCACAGGTTGCTATATAGGCAGGATGCGAGAATGCCTAATTCTCACAGGTTGCACCATAGCTAGGGTGTGATATGTTCACATTTTTCTCTATAGGCAGGGTACGAGAATGCCTACACGTGGGAAAAACAAGCGTTTTCTCGAATCTTCTAGAAGGAGAAGCTTCTATGGTGAGGTGGCATCTGAATGGTTTGGATCTTACTCGCTTTCATGATTTAGTGGGATCATCCTAACCTCCTCACCTTATCCTGCTCAACTTATAAAAGGAGAGGAGTTCTCATGGAGAAAGTTAGCTTTTGGTTAGCTTGGAGCTTTTGGGATTAGCTTGGATTGGATTGAGCTTTGGTTAGATTGGAGTTTTTAGCTTGGTTAGAGTGGTTTTGAGTTTTGCCTTTGTCAAGATAGATTGTGAATACTATCAGATCTGTGCTCTTAGAATTCTTGGAGTGAAAGTGTGTGGGAAACAAAGGACAGTTGGAAGGGACCTTACGACATCAAGGCCATGGTTGTAATCTCTCTTCCACATTTAATATAATACAATAATATGATTCTTTCCTATAAAGCTTGTTGCGTTTTATTGTATGATTCCTTGATCACATACATAGGTTTATATTGAGTTTATGCTATTACTATCACTTTGGTTGGTTGCTTTCTTTTGCAGGTTCATCATTGTATGAGCGTTGGAATGGAGCTAGGATGTCGATGGCGAGAGGAAGTGACATTTAAATGGTATGTCACCCATCCCTCTTTAGTTAGTAAATTCAATATCTAAAACTTAAGGAAAGCGTCATGTTCTGGTGTGTTTTGTTCTAGATCTAGGTGGATCTAGGGAGCTCAGTTAGTGTCCGCACCTATCGATTAGTCTGATAACACACAGCAAATGATAAAGGAGTTCACCCCTCTCTTGGGCTACATCTCCTAGTCCAGCTTCTAATGGATCATTTGTATTATTTTCTCAAAGTGCTCAAAAATGTGCTTTACAATGCTCAAAATACCAAATAGATAGCTCCAATGGCTCCAGAACGTCCAAAAACCCCTAGCTGGGGTTTTTCAACACCTCGTTTGGCTAAAAAATGAAGAAGATAGGCTTCCTGGAAGTCCTCCTTCAAACTTGTCGTCTCTGCATCTACAATTTTCACCCTTGTTGGCTCAACCTAGCCCACACGCATATTTAAGCGTTAAAACTTAGCACCGGGCACAACCACACAACTGGTACAAACTGTCAAACGGTTACATGCCGGCCTTTAACTACCAAGGCCCGTGGGCACATGGCCACCACATGATCGCGCTCAATACAAAACAGGGCTAAGGTTCAAACCATATACAAAACCATAGGATTAAACCACACACATACACAATGGTCACATGTTATATGTCAAACCACGCACATACCAAAATGGTTACAACACATATATATATAACTGCGGGTTTAACCGCCCATAACATTGGTCGTATCCAATACATATATATAATCGTGGGTCGGGGCTTAGCCATGGCCCGGTTTGTGCCCCAATTCACATATTTGCAAACTCAAATATATTAAAATGCATACATATGTTAAGTAACACATGCGGGCACACCGGTTGGGTGGCCCTTCCCAAGGCTTTACCCTGCCCGAAGGTCGCGGGGTCGATTCCTGCCAAATGCAAATATTTTAAACCAATATACATGTGACATGTGCGGCCATTGATTGGGCCACATGTCGCCATCCCGTTCACTGCAAACAAGCCATGTCACATTCCAACTGTCCAAATAGCTTCCTGCCATGTGTCGTATGGCCTCCCACATCAACGTCTGTACGGACTGTACAGACTGTACATTCAGCACCCCTTTTCTCTTTTGCCTTTTGTCATTTTGAATAGAACACGATATCTCTCGCTCTCGACGTCCATTTGAACCCAAATGAGTTGCGTTGGGTTTGTAAAAATGAGACCTACGCTTTCATTCGATTTGAAGTGATTCTGATCACTTTGAATTTTTGAGAAAAATTTGATCCCCTGGATCACACCTCCCCATTGGAAAGCTTTTGGACCTCCAAAAGGCTATTTTTAGTCTATCTGAAGATGAGGGTATAGCTCCCTCACTTTTCCAACCTCAATCCACTTGGATTTGCTTGGATTTGTACCTTTAAGACCAACTCGAAGATACTCC
>JASDQU010206675.1:17607-35505 GCA_032191745.1 Picea mariana
TGACTTCATAGAATAAGTCATGGTTGCTTTGACTTGGTCAAACCCTATATTTGACCAAAAACTCAAACTTCACGTCTTGGCTTGCTGAGAGTATCAGGAGATGTGCTAGGATAGAGCACACTGATCTATCCAGAGATTAGTTCAATCCATTCACTTAAGGTGCCTCAACAAGAGGATTAGGGTTTTTTCAACTGCTCCTGCTAGTAACCCTAGCGACAGTGTCTTGGAAGTTGCTTCTACTAGTAACCTTAGCTGCAGTTTCTCAAGGAGCTCAATATCCTAGTGGCTATGTTTCCTTCCATCGTTTAGAATGAATGAAGGAGGTGTGGGCCCATAACCTGTTAGAATATAAGTGGATGTTCTTGTTTTACCATTGAAAATATCTCTATCGTCACCCAACCATAGGCCGAAGCCACCCTCCGAGCACCTTAACCTTGACAGAGAATCACTCCGGAAGCAAACCCTAGGTTAGATAGCCAAACAAAGGGTAGCGCACCTTTCCCCAAGGATAGCGCATCAACAAGAGCTGATCAGATGTTCTAAACCCTAGCCAAGAGATATTCCAAGCGTAACTGCTAGCTGCAGCAGCTGCAACGACAGCTCTCCTCAAACCTACGCACAAGAATGGGCACTGTAGTGTGCACAAGTTGTTCCTCTGCAATTATGAGACGACCTTGCCAGAATGAGAACTGACCTCCTGTATTTATACTAATTCTGGCTAACTGCCTGGGCTGAATTTTCATTCTGGGTATCTGTCTGTTCAGTATATATTATTATTTATGGCCGACTTCTTCTCTTGGAGGCTAAAAACCTAATATAAATTATCTTCTTGAGCCGACAAGTCTTCTAGGGTTATTAGCCAACTCATTAGGGTTTCTTGTTTCTTCTCGGAGTATTCTATCCTTGTTAGGTTTACACGTGGAGGTAAATACCTCCCGCAACTACCATAATACCAACAAGTTAGTGGGATAGGACCAACATTGTAATGTATCTCACTATGATCCTATTTCATTTTCCAAATAATACAGTGCTATGTGTAGGATTCTTGTGATTAATTTGACTAGTGATGTGTGTCTCTCATTAGTAAATGTGTTTCCTCTGTTTACATACATTTTTTCTCTCTTAATTATTTGCAAGATTTATAACACAAAATTTGTTGCAAGATACACTTTGTTTTGACTGTGAATCATTTCCATGTTTTCCTCTGATTTTCAACTGAAGAATTCCCAATTGCTCTTCCGCTTAATTGAAATATTTCTTTTTCTTCTATCCCATTTCATTTAAATCAAAATACCCATTGATTTGTCTACCTTTCCCTGCAAGATTAGCCTATTGAAAATGGATTTTGATTATTTTGCTGCTATGAATCCATAGCCCAATGGTCCCTCTTCTCTGCCCCTACCCAATTCTTTAAATCAAAACTTTGTGCAGTAATAACTAGCCTAAAACCTATCACAAACAAAGCTAGATCAAACAGAGAGAGCCACCTCTAAGTATTGGAGGGATATATCCACGATGCCAAAGTGGTTTGATGTTACCTCAGTGATTGCCTCCATAGCCTTGGGAAAATTATAGAGTGCTAACAAAGTGGTGACCATACTAGGGATCGTTCCTCGGAAATCATATCAAGTTCCACATCTGATTACTAATGGTGGACAGTGACCAGACACAAGAAGGATGAATAATCTACCTGACGACTCCAATCAACTCCAGATCAGTTCCAATTCAAAGACTCCACTCGAGGAAGAACCTGAAAAATGACAAGACAATCTAAAAAGATCAGGTATGCAAGTTGGAACTTCATCTAAGACATAATAGGTTTTATTTTTAATTATTTCCTCTCTTTTTGTGAATCTAGCCAAGACCATATTGTTGAAACTCATGTTGATCAAATTCAAAATGATGAGCCTCAAGAGATCAAGCCTAGTTTCACAGCCTCTATACATACTCCTACACCTGTAAATATTCCAGATAGATACAAGCCTCTTATATTACCCCCTATACTCCATGATTTCCCTGCTAATTACTTCAAACATCTTCCTAGATTTGATGGAGAACATGGTAGTATCACATATGAAAAACACATACAAGGTTTTGAAAACTGTATTGACCTTTTTGAGGTTGAGAAAGATGATGTCTGCATTAGGATTTTTTCTTTATCTTTGCAAGGTAGAGCTAAGGAATGGTTCAAAAGTTTGTTAGCTGCAAGCATTCCCAATCTTCAATAGTTTGTAAAAAAATTCCTTAATAAATGGGAGATCAAGAGAAATATTTTCCTCATTCTAGAAGAGTATGATCATTTGAAAAGACAACCAGGAGAAATAGTGAATAAATTTTCATCCAGATTCAATCAAGTTTATAATTCCATGTCTGTTGATATAAGACCACCTCCCGATTCAGCTCTTTTACACTACCCAGATTACTTTGATCCGGAGATGGAATTTCAACTAAGAGAAAGGAACACTACTACACTCAACGAGATGAAAGATAGTGCAATTAGTGTGGAAGAAAATTTGTTCATCAAAAGGTCAAAGATCAAGGTGGAAGAAAGGGAGAAAATAGCAAAGGAGCAGCTGAAATCTTCATAAGCTAAACTAGACATTCTGGCCAACACAATGAACTAAATGATGTAGAAAATCATCATGGGAATGAACTTCTTGTTCAAAGGCATCATGTTCCATTGGTTAAAGAGAAAGAAAGGGTTAATGTTCCTAAACCTTTGCAACTCACCCTTGGTATCATGGATTGGAAAATGATCATTTCATGTACTCAATTCACAACATGGACACAAATGAAAATCCAAATGAACTTGTAGAGGAGCATTCAATTGATATGATGTGTATGTTTGATGAAATTTCTTTCATGGACGATCTGCCCAAGTATGATAAATATTATGATGATGACACGAATTTTGACTCTTTAAATCAATTAGCAGAATGTTGTTGGGAGGAGGAAGCTAAGTTACAGATCAAATATGACCATTAGCCTTTGCACAAAAATCATGACAAGGATGAGGAAAATGCAAAAAAACTCGGAGTAAGTGAAAGATCTATTCCTTTATGTTTCTCTTCATTTCAAATTATGAGAGAAAATTATAAAAAGTTGTCGATAGTAAAGATGAAGAACATTTTGATCACTCAGTTGAAGATGTCATTGATGATATGGAAGTTGTTCTAGACCCAAAATTGCAGCCCTTGAGCTACATTGAATTTCAAATTCCATATGAATTCTTAGAGCCTGAGACAGAATATGAATTAATGCATTATAACTCTATACCATTAACCTTCAATTCATTTCAGTTTTTGAAGAAACGTTTTAATCATGTCATGGATGATAAACACATAAAAGATCAATAATTTGTATTGGAACCAATAAAACAATCATCTTAGTCCATGCAAGATCCAATAACCAATGTGTTGGATGAATTCTGTTTTCAAAGTCATGGCTCATTTGCCAACTATGAACTTAAAGGAGGTTATGATATAGACATGATTAGGCAATCTCTTTCATGGTCTATT
Organism: Picea mariana; assembly: GCA_032191745.1. NCBI lineage: Eukaryota > Viridiplantae > Streptophyta > Pinopsida > Pinales > Pinaceae > Picea > Picea mariana. The sequence continues at coordinate 21,126 of JASDQU010206675.1, forward strand.
TCAACAGGAGTCTCATTTCAAAATTCAGCTGAAAATTTGCATCCATCTCATGAACTGTATAATGATGTAAAAAGCATATGTTTCATACCCAATTATGACCATAAATTTGTTGAAAGTCAAGAAATAGGTCGTGTCTTTCCTGATCCCATAGTAGACTACATGGAAGATTTTTTCAGCACAAAAGATCAATCATGTTTTCAGCAGTGGCCATTACACTTTGCATTTTTCACTCTGTGGGAAAAAGACCAAGTTGCCTTTTTTATTGTGCTAACAAGCATTCAAGTAGTCCACTTGTTTCAACAACTACTTGACTTAATTCATTGGCATTTTTGTATTATTTTATTCAGCATGGTTTTCAACAGTATAGGGTAGGTAGCAGCGTGTAAATAAGCTCAACTCTTTGAGCATCCCTTTTAATGATTTTTCAATCTCAATTTCAAAATTTCAGTCTTCAGTTTGATTTGGTTTCAGTTGAGAGATCAGAACAAGTACAAGTTGTAGAATAAAGTTTTGGGATCAGCCCAACGAATAAAGCACTGGCCTGCATCTTCAGAGTTTAGTGGTTCTTGTCACCTCCTGAAAGAGTTGTCATCCACAGGTGGAGTCTATGTTGGGGTCCTATAATCATAGGTAAATTGATTCTTCAGTTGTTTACTTGGCGGTGCTCACGTGATGAAGACATCTAGCTTGCTGGGTTCGGTTAATTCCATTTCCCCCTCCATCCATTTCGCCTGGTCCTTCATCACCCTGCTGCATCATTCATCCACCCATGCGCCACTCACTCCCCTGTCCATTTATCCCATTGGCTACATCTCGACCACCACTCATCCATGCTTAAACAAAGTTAGATAACCTTAGGATAATAAAATATTGATTAGTTTAATAAGGTAATTAATAATAAATAAATAATAAATATTAATTAATAATTAATTAATCATCAGTAATTAGGTTAGTTTGATTAAGTTAGCAATTAAGCTAGTATATTAGAATTAAATATTAATTAAAAAATTAAACAAAGCATATAATAAACATTAAAAAACATATAAATAATAAATACAAAACAATAATATAAAACATTAATTAAAAAAGTAAATAAAACTTAATACATATAATAAAAAAAATTAAAAAAATACAAAAAAAAAAACAAAAACGAAATCAAAATACTTAATAAACATTAAAACAAAATATAATAAAATAAAACAAATTAAAATAGTAAAAAGTAAAAATAAATTTAAAAAAACAATTAAAAATAATACAAATAAAACAAAACAAATTAAAATATAAAACAAAAAGTAAAAATGTGCACCTTATGCACATATCCCCCAAAATAAAAATGAACTCTCATAACTTTACCAGACCCCTCGGGTCCTTTCTAACTTTAACAAGGGGGGAGGGGTCCAAGTAAGTGGTTTTCCAAAGGACACTTGTCACCGTATGGTGAAATCAAGACCCCCCCTCCAAATACCACTTACCACTCTAGGGGGGGGTCCGAAAACCACTTTCCCCCCTCCAAAACCGCCTTTCCCAAAACAACAAAATAACCATTTTCGTCAGTTTTGATCACCTATTTTCCGAGAGCGTTTCCGGCCAAACCAGAAGGAATTTTAAAAAACCGAGAGAGCTTTTTCTCCATAAAGAGATGAAGAACAAAAAACTCTCTCATTTCTTTCAGACGTGTTATCGGATGGGAAAATCGAAGCCATATCTGAGCAGCATTTTTCAGATTTCCAGTTTTCCCGATTTTGGTCATGATTTTGCGGGAGCTGTTTTGGAGAGATGGAGATGAATTTAAAAAAACAGAAAGATATTTTGTTCAGGACGGACTCATATACAATAAACTATTTCATTTTTCACACAACTTTCATATTTTTGGAGATATGAATTTCTGAGTTGACCCCATTTTTCTGCAGCTCGGCCTGTCTTTCATGGTAGATAGTTCAAGATTTTTAGGGATTTGTTTCTATTTTTGGCCAAGGTTGTTGAATTCGACCTCCTGAGCCTGGGGGAGAGTCTATTATATATACTGTAATAATTCAAATGTACAATGGTGGATCAGTTGAGACCATTTAGTGGGATAGGACCAGCATTGTAATGTAGCTCACTATGAGTGTGTTTCATTTTCCAAATAATACAGTTCTATGTGCAGGATTCTTGTGATTAACTGGACTGGTGATGTGCGTCTCTCATTAGTAAATGTGTTTCCTTTGTTTACATACATGTTCTCTCTTTGAATTATTTGCAGAAGTTATAACACAGAATTTGTTGCAAGATACACTCTGTTTTGACTGTGAATCATTTCCATGTTTTCCTCTGATTTTCAACTGAAGAATTATCAATTGCTCTTCCTCTTAATTAACTTATTTATTTTTCTTCTGTCCCATTTCATTTAAATAAAAATATCCAGTGAGTTTTCTACCTTTCCCTGCAAGATTAGCTTGTTGAAAATGGATTTTGATTATTTTGTTGATGTGACTCCATAGCCCAATGGTCCCTCTTCTCTGCCCCTACCCAATTATTTAAATCAAAACTCTATACAATAATAACTAAACTAAAACCTATCACAAACAAAGTTATATCAAATAGAGAGATCCCTCTCTGAGTCTTAGAGGGATAGATCCAGGATTCCAAAGTGGTTTGATGTTACCTCAGTGATTGCCTCCACGGCCTTGGGCAAATTATAGAGTGCTAACAGAGTGGCGACCATACTGGGGATCATTCCTAAGAAAGAATATCAAGTTACAGATCTGATTACTAATGGTGGACAGTGATCTGTTACAAGAAGGTTGAATCATCTACCTGACGGCTCCAATCAACACCAGATAAGTTCCAATTCAAAGACTCCACTGGAGGAAGAACCTGAAAAATGACAAGACAATCTGAAAAGATCAGGTATGCAAGTTGGATATTCATCCAAGACATAATAGGTTTTATTTTTAATTATTTCCTCTCTTTTTGTGAATCTGGCCCAGACCATGATGTTGAAACTCATGTTGATCAAATTCAAACTGAGGAGCCTCAAGAGATCAAGCCTAGTTTCACAGCCCCTGTACCTACTCCTACACCTGTAAATATTCCAGATAGATACAAATCTCTTATCTTACCCCCTATACTCCATGATTTCCTTGCCAATTACTTCAAACATCTTCCCAGATTTGATGAAGAATATGGTAATATCACATTTGAAAAACACATACAAGGTTTTGAAAATTATCTTGACCTTTTTTAGGTTGAGGAAGATGATGTCTGCATTAGGCGTTTTGCTTTATCTTTGCAAGATAGAGCTAAGGAATGGTTCAAAATTTTTTCAACTGCAAGAATTCCCAATATTCAACAGTTTGTAGAAATCCTCCTTAATAAATGGAAGATCAAGAGAAATGTTTTCCTCATTCTAGAAGAGTATGGTCATTTGAAAAGACAGCCAGGAGAAACAGTGCAAAAATTTTCAGCCAGATTCAATCAAGTTTATAATTCCATGCCTGCTAATATAAGACCACCTCCTGGTTCATCTCTTTTACACTACCCAGATGCATTTGATCTAGAGATGCCATTTCAACTAAGAGAAAGGAACACTACTACACTCAAGGAGATGCAAGATAGTGCAATTAGTGTGGAAGCTAATTTGTTGATCAAAAGGTCATAGATCAAGGTGGAATAAAGGGAGAAAATAGCAAAGGAGCAGTTGAAATCTTTAGAAGCTAAACTGAACATTTTAGCCAACACAATGAAATAAATGATGCAAAAAATCATCATGGGAAATTAACTTGTTGTTCAAAGGCATCCTGTTCCATTGGTTACAGAGAAAGAAAGGGTTATTATTCCTAAATACTTTGCAGCTCACCCTTGGTATCATGGATTGGAAAATGATCATTTCATGTACTCAATTCACAACATGGACACAAATGAAAAACCAAATAAGCTCGTAGAGGAGCAATCAATTGATATGATGCGTATGTTTGATGACATTTATTTCATGGAAAATCTACCCAAGTATGATAAATATGATGATTATGACACCAAGGTTGACTCTTCAAATCAATCAACATAATGTTGTTGGGAGGAGGAAGCTCGGTTACAGATCAAATATGACAATTAGCCTTTGCACAACAATCATGACAGTGATGAGGAAAATGCAAAAAATATTAGAGTAAGTGAAAGATCAATGCCTTTATGTTTCTCTTCATTTCAAATTCAGAGAGAAAATTATAAACAAATTGTCGATAGTAGAGATGAAGAACAATCTGATCACTCAATTGAAGATGCCATTGATGATATGGAAGTTGTTCTAGACCCAAAATTGCATCCCTTGAGCTACATTGATTTTCAAATTCCATATGAAAGCTTAGAGCCTGAGACAGAATATGAATTAATGAATTATAACTCTATACCATTAACCTTCAATTCATTTCAGTTTTTGAAGAAAAATTTTAATCATGTCATGGATGATAAACACATAGAAGATCAGGAATTTGTATTGGAACCAATAAAACATTCATCTCAGTCCATGCAAGATCCAATAGCGGATGTGTTGGATGACTTGTGTTTTCAAAGCCATGGTTCAATTGCCAACTATGAACTTAAAGGAAGTTATGATATAGAAATGATTAGGCAGTCTCTTTCATGGCATGTTTCAGCAGGAGTCTCATTTCAAAATTCAGGAGAAATATTGCAGCCATATCATGAACTGTATAATGATGTAAAAAGTATATGTGTCATACCCAATTATGACCATAAATTTGTTGAAAGTCAATAAATAGGTCGTGTCTTTCCTAATCCCATAGCAGAGTACATGGAAGATTTTTTCAGCACAAAAGATCAAACATGTTTTTAGCAGTGGCCATTACACTTTGCAGTTTTCACTCTGTGGGCAAACGGTCAAGTTTCCTTTTTTATTGCGCTAACAAGAAGTCAAGTAGTCCACTTGTTTCAGCAACTACTTGACTGGATTCATTGGCATTTTTTTATTATTTGATTCGACATGATTTTCGGTAGTATATGGTAGGTAGAAGTGTGCAAATAAGGTCATCTCTTTGAGCATCCCTTTCAATGATTTTTCAATCTCAATTTCAAAATTCCAGTCTTCAGTTTGATTTGGTTTCAGCTGAGAGATCAGAATAGGTACAGGTTGTAGAACAAAGTTTTGTGATCATCCCAACGAGTAAAGCACTGGCTTGCATGTTCAGAGTTTGGTGGTTCTTGTCACCTCCTGAAAGAGTTGTCATCCCCAGGTGGATCCTATGTTGGGGTCATATAATCATAGGTAACTTGATTCTTCAATTGTTTATTTGGCGTTTCTCCCATGAGGAAGACATCTAGCTTGTTGGGCTCGGTTGATTCCATTTCCCCCTCCATCCATTTCACCCGATCCTTCATCACCCTGGTGCATCATTCATCCACCCCTGTGCCACACAGTCCCTTGTCCATTTATCCCATTGGCTACATCTCGACCACCACTCATCCCTACATAAACAAAGTTAGATAGCCTTTAGGATAATAAAATATTGATTAGTTTAATAGGGTAATTAATAATAAATAAATAATAAAGACTAATTAATAATTAATTAATCATTGGTAGTTAGGTTAGTTTTATTAAGCTATAAATTAGGTTAGTATATTAGAATTAAATATTAATTAAAAAATTAAAGAAAACACATAAAAAACAATAAAAAAAAATATAAATAATAAATACAAAACAATAATATAAAACATTAATTAAAAAAGTAAATAAAACAAATAAAACTTAATACATATAATAAAAACAAAAMTWAAAAAACTAAAACTAAATCAAAATACGTAATAAACATTAAAACAAAATATAATAAAATAAAACAAATTAAAACACGTAAAAAGTAAAAATAAATTAAAAAAAAAGAAATTTAAAATAATACAAATTAAAATATAAAACAAAAAGAAAAAACGTGCACCTTATGTACATATCCCCCAAAATAAAAATGAACGCTTATAATTGTACCGGAGCCCCCCAGTCCATTCTAACTTTAACAGGGGGGGGGGTCCGAGAAGTGATTTTCTAGGGGACACTTGTCACCGTATCGTGAACTCGGACCCCCCACTCCCAATACCACTTACCACTCCAGGGGGGTCCAAAAACCACTTTCCCCCCTCCAAAACCACCTTGCCCAAAACAAAACAAAAAAACCATTTTCACCATTTTTGAGCACCTATTTTTCAAGAACGTTTACGCCTAAACCCTAATGAATTTTGAAAAATGGAGAGAGGTTTTTCTCCAAAATGAGATGAGGAACAAAAGCCTCTCTCGGGTTTTGTACAGGTGTCATATTTTGGGAGAATAGAAGCCATCTCTGAGCACCAGTTTTCAGGTTTCCAGCTTTCCCGGTTTTGATCATGATTTGGCAGGAACTGTTTTGGAGATCTGGAGATGAATTTGGAAAAACCGAACGAGGTATTTGTTCATGAATGACTCATATACAATAAAATATTTCAAGTTTCATACAAATTTCATATTTTGGGAGATACGAATGTCTGAGTTGACCCCCTTTTTCAGTAGTTCGGCCCATGTTTCATGGCAGACAGTTCAAGATTTTCAGGGATTTGTTTCTATTTTTGGTTGAGGTTGTTGAATTTGAACTCTTGATCCCGGGGGAGACTTTGTTTCATATATTGTAATAATTCAAATGTACAATGGTGGATCAGTTGAGACCAGTTAGTGGGATAGGACTAGCATTGTAATGTAGCTCACTATGAGCCTATTTCATTTTCCAAATAATGCAGTGCTATGTGCAGGATTCTTGTTATTAATTTGACTAGTGATGTGTGTCTCTCATTAGTAAATTTGTTTCCTCTGTTTAGATACATTTTCTCTCTCTAAATTATTTGCAGGAGTTATAACACATAATTTGTTGCAAGATACACTTTGTTTTGACTTTGAATCATTTCCATGTTTTTTGTTGTTTTCAGCTGAAGAATTCTCAAGTGCTCTTTCGCTTAATTGACTTCTTTCTTTTTCTTCTGTCCCATTTCATTTGAATCAAAAGATCTAGTGAGTTGTTTACCTTTCCCTGCAATATTATCCTTTTGAAAATGGATTTTGATTATTTTGATGTTGTGACTCCATATCCCAATGGTCCCTCTTCTCTGCCCCTACCCAATTATTTAAATCAAAACTCTGTACAGTAATAACTAGCCTAAAACCTATCACAAACAAAGCTAGAACAAACAGAGACAACCCTCTCTGAGTCTTGGAGGGATAGATCCAAGATTCCAAAGTGGTTTGATGTTACCTCAGTGATTGCCTCCACAACCTTGGGAAAATTAAATAGTGCTAACAGTGCAGAGAGCCATTAAGGCTATGTGTAAGGAAACACATAATATACATAGTGTAGATATTAAAAAATAAAGAACGAAAAAATTAATCAAAGTTGCTCACAAATAATTTACAAAAGGGAACCACCACAATATTAAAGAATAGACACATGGAACTAAACCAAGAGTGTTAATGGCGTTTTGAAAAATAAAATGAAAACAATCTATTACTGAAATCAAATGTCGATTATTGAAGTCAAATGTGTACTACTGAAATGAGAACCCTCCATTTACATGTATTTCTTGAAAATTCCTTCATGCTCATATAGAGGAACGTTCTAACAGTTACATGAGTGTAATAATATCAAATGTCGATTATTCAATATCAAATGCGTATTATTGATATCAAATTTTGATAACTGAAATGAAAACCCTCGATTGTTGAAATCAAATTTTGATTGCTAAAATGAAAAACCTCGATTATTGAAATCAAATGTCGATTATATTGAAATCAAATGTCGATTATATTGAAATAAAATGCGCATGAAAAACATTTGGCACTGAAAAAAAACTATTAGCAGAATTGAAATGCACGTCGATTCTTGTTACCTATAATGTTGATGAAAAGATCAGAAGAGGAACAACATATCAGCCTACATAATGAGCAACTACACCATTGAAAACCTAGCTCCTATGGTTTTTTCCCTAGCCATGCATCTGCATGCTTGGAGAGGTCATTGTGTTTCCAATGGTGCGTTGTGCTGACTAGAGCCGAGTGTTCTTGTGAAACATCCATTCTGTTCATATAGTTGTTTCCTATATCATATCCTTCTACTCTGGACCTGGTCTCTCAGTGTTATCCTTTTATCTAGACACATTTTTTTCCCTGTCCTCGGTAGGGCATTTTAATAATTCCCATCGACTTCAAATAATTTTTTATCCAGTCCTTGGCACGAAAGTAACACCCATCAATTTTGATTTTTTGGTAGCATCAGACATGTACTTCCACATAGGCATGTGTTTTTCATGTGGAAGTTGTCAAAAATATTTTAGTTCTGAGTTTACTTTAGTTAGACATAATTAATTTAATTAAAACTGTATTTATTAGTTAATTAAGGACATGCTTAGCATGCATCATGTAATCTAAATGTTAAGTGGGTGTGAGAACTAATATCAATCATAGATCACTTTGAATATTATAAATATATTGTAACTCGTGATTATAAAAGTAATCCTAGGAGAAGGAGGAAGACACTTGTGTTGAGGGAGTGGACACAGTCGGGACTTTGAGAGGAAGTCACTTGGTGAGAGACAAAGATAGGGACTTGTGTGATATACACTTGTGAGAGACTTGGTGAGAGACCAAGGTTGAGGATAGAAAAGAATATATTTTTATATTAAGGAGTGTAGGAGCGACGAAGGACTTTTTCTTACACTAGAGTGAGGATATCTCACTAGTTGGGTGAAGAGACTTCGTCCAAGTATTGATGAGAGGGTTGAATCACAAAGGACCATGATTCAATATGCTTATAGGTGGAGAAGGACTTCCATCTAGAGGTCATACAATTCATGGAGAAGAGAGAGCAGAAGCAACGAGAGGTGGATTTCAAAGGACAGAAACCACAAGGAAGAGCAGAGTCATACAAAGGTTGTCGTACGGTATTTTTGTACACATCCACGGGTCTCAAAGGAGACAGGTGCAAATATCCATGGTCGAAGAAAGGAAATGCGTGAACATCCACAGGCCAGAGAAGGGAAAGTTATAGATGCATAGAGAAACTTGATGGTACAAGGTTGTACAGAAGTAGAGGAGTTTCTAGGTTTGTTTGCAGTGTATAATTCTCTCAATGGGCCATTATCCCTATTATGGGGACTTTGATTTGACCTTAATAAAAGAATCATTGGACTGGTTTTCCCTCCGGGGGTTTTCTAGGATTTTACCCAAAAGTATTGGTGTTCTTATGTGCATGATTCGGTTTCCTTGTTTATGCTTCCATTGCATGTTTCGTTGAGTAACCTAGTTGTCTTTTGATTCAGTAAATATATGTTTCTTGGAATTAACTTCCTGGTACTAGGTTGAAATGAAATCTCAACATGGTATCAGAGCATACCTAGGGTTGAGAGAGAAGAGTTCTCAACATGGTATCAGAGTCAAGGCTTTGAAGGAAAGAGGGAGCCAAGTCTTTGAAGGAAGGAAACCAAGAGGACACGTCTTTTGAAGTAGACAATCAGCAGAGGAAATCAAAGGATAAATTTTCCAGAAACAAGAGTACTGGGAAGAAAAAGTGTTTTTTCAAGGGCATTTGTGAGTCACAGTGTAGACAGTTGCAGACATATGCAAGTCACAGAAGGACAAGCCACAGATATTTGCGGGTCAAAGAAGGAAAAGTTGTGGATAGGCCGTATAGGACAGTACATGTTAGTTCCAACATAGATTTATCTAATCATATCTTGGGGATGGTGAACACATTGAATATTGAGGAACAATTAGAAGGGGCAACAAATTTCTAGGATTGGAAGGGAAAGATTCTTCTTCTTTTAGAGTAGAATGACCTCAAAGAGTATGTTGAGGTTTTGGTTGCAGATCCTATGAATCTGTTGGAATTGGTAGTTCACAAGAAGAAGGAAGTGAAGGCCAAAAGAGTGTTTCTACAATTGGTCAAGGATCACTTGATTCCGCACATTTCTAAGAAGAGATCTTCCAAGGAAATGTATTATGCTTTGGTGAGTCTATACCAAAATAAGAATATAGGAATGGTTCTAAAGTTGAAGCACCAAATTCAAGTTGTAAGGATGTCCAGTGGGGACATGGTTGTGAATTTTCTTATGAATATTACATATATCTGATATCATCTTGTAGCGATTGGAAAAAAAATACAAGATGATGAGTTAGTGAATGCAGCATTGAGAGGTCTTCCCAAGTCTTCAGAACCTTTTGTGTAGAGGATTTGTGCATGAGAGAAAGTGTCGAGGTTTGATATACTATGGAATGATTATATTTAGGAGAAGACTCAGTTAGAGTCCAGGGATGGTTTGAAGAGGATCCGTGATGAAAAATTTTCTCCCGCCAGTCAAGCAAGGAAGGGAAAGTTCAAGAATATTGCTGGCCAGTGGAGAGTTGACTACTCAAGATGGAAAGAAGATGAAGGAAATGATAAAATTCAAGTTCCTAGCATGTCACAAGTTTGGAAATTATGCAAGGCAATGTCTGCATGGGAAGAATGGGGGAAACAAAACAAAATCAAAGGTAGTTGCGTCGACAAAGGATCAAGTGGATGAGTTCTACAAGAAGTTTGAACAAAAAGAGTTCTTACTTGTTTCTTGTAATTTTGTGGGAATCATATCAGTTGATGCATCGTTGATAGATAGTGGAGCTATATGTCATATGATAGGAGAAAAAGAGGTGTTCAAGAGCTTCATAGAGTCTGACTCATAGATGCATGAGGAATTTGGTATGGGGACTAATCATGCAGTGAAGGGATATGGAACAGTACCATTCCAGATGGAGTCAGGGGGGCACATTGAGAGTGAAAGATGTGCTATGGGTTCCAGAACTCAATAGGAGTGTGATCTCAGTCTCAATTATTGAGAATAAGGGATTTGATGTAGCATTCCAGGATGGAAAGGTGCTTATTATGCCTAGAGGATCTAGCTCATAAAAAGAAGTTGTCTTTGGAGTTAGAGAGAGAAACTTTTATAGGCTAAAGGGCCAACCTATGAGATAAATTTCCAATAGGATAGTGACAGAGAACAGGGAGTAGGTAGCTCTAAAGGTTGAGAAACTCAGAGGGAGTCATCCTTCAGGGTCAAGTGGGAAGGAGAAACCTTCCAAGTTAGTCAAGAAGGAGTCATGGTACAAGATGGCCATGTAGGATGCTTAGAAGAAGGAGAATTCTAGGAGCATGTTCAGAGGCAGTGAGTCTTCGGAGATAGGTCAGACCATCATGGCATGGATAGATTTTATGTCAAAGGGAGAAACCAATAAGGTGTATTAAAGAGAAGGCATGGTAGCAGATCTAGTAGCGAATATAGAGAAGAATCCAGGTGGGATAAGTACCTTCCTCGCTAAGAGGGATTTTTGATGTTTTGGTAGTATCAGACAGGTATTTCCATATAAGAATGTATTTTTCATGTGGAAGCTGTCGAAAATATTCTAGTCTTGAATTTAATTTAGTTAGAAAGAATTAATTAAAGTAAATTTGGATTTATTAGTAAATTAGGTTATTTGAGGACATGCTTAGCATGCATCATGTAATCTAAATCTTAAGTGCGTGTGAGAAGTAATCTCAAATGTACATCACTTTGAAGATTATAAATAGATTGTAACTCATGATTATAAAAGTAAGTCTAGGAGAAGGAAGAAGACACTTGTGTTAAGGGAGCCGACACACTCAAGATTTTGAGAGGAAGTCACTTGGTGAGAGACCAAGGTAGGGACTTGTGTGAGATACACTTGTGAGATACTTGGTGAGATACCAAGTTTGAGGATAGAAAAGAAGTAATTTTATAGTAAGGAGTGTAGGAGCAAAGAAGGAATTTTTCTTACACTAGAGTGACGAGATCTCACTAGTTGGGTGAAGAGAGTTCATCCAAGTATTGATGAGAGGGTTGAACACAAAGGACCGTGATTCAATATATTGATAGGTGGAGAAGGAATTCCATATAGAGGTCATATAGGTCAGGGAGAAGAGAGAGTGGAAGAAGTCATAGGTGGGTTTCAAAGGATAGAAACCATAGGGAAGAACAGATTCGTATGGAGGTTGTCATATGTTCTTTCCATACACATTTGCATGTCTCAGAGGAGACAGGCGCGAATATCCGCAGGTTGAAGAAGAGAAAGGCATGGACATTTTTGGGCTAGAGAAGGGAAAGTTGTGGATGCATTGGGAAACATGATGGTATAAGGTCGTACAGAAGAACAAGAGTTTCCAGTTTTGTCTGCAGTGTATAATTCTCTCAATGGGCCATTATCCCTATTACGGGGACCTTGATTGACCTTAATAAAAGCATCATTGGATTGGTTTTCCCTCTGGTGTTTTTCTATGTTTTTACCCAAAATTATCGGTGTTCTTTTGTCCTTGATTTGGTTTCCTCGTTTATGCTTCCACTGCATGTTTCATTTAGTAACCTAGTTGTGCTTTGATTCAGTATATATATGTTGTTGGCTATTACCCCCAGCCACCAGCCTCACTTCCAGTCCGCTCACCATGAATAGCATTCATGCTATAGGGTTGTTAATGTGTTGGTATGCCAAGGGAAATCTTATGGTTCTTTCGGCAAACTAGTTACAGAGCACTAGAGAAGGTATGAAGCATTCAGTTAAATTCACCTCCATCTTCATGGCACTCCTCTCAGTTGCTTCAATGGTTTCTATGAATGAAAACTCTCACATGTATTCTCCCACTTCGCTTTTCCCTTTGGCTCTCATCCTCACCTGGAATTCCAAGCCTCCTTGTCCTAGGCACTCTTCTCTTCATCCAGCTGCCTCCAACCTTCTGCTAGTGTCCATTCTTTGTCTATTTCTCACCAGCGCCATGCTCCTAGCCTACTCTTTGTTGGACCGGAAACTTGGTTTTCCCCTCTGTTGTAATTCCTTTAGCATGCCGAAAGAGAGAGGTAATCCCAAAATAGGGTCGACCTATTACAACTTTATAGCTCAGTGCAATCGCCCAGACCCCTCGCATCCCTCTAATCCAAACACCATCTCTGCTAGCCCCTACTGCACTAGCCAAAATTGGCTTGATATTCCTTAGCCACCTCCCAGCATCCAAAACTCTCCCCCTCACCTCTCTAAACCATGCTCGATACCGAGAGCTTCCCAATTGAGGAAGAAATTTCCCCTCGGGGACTGGGAAGTGTTGAAGCTCATATAGAGCCTTTCAACATAACCATACTCCCATCTCACCCAACAATGGAGACAGGTGGTTGTGTAGTTGAGAAAGAAATTTCCCCCCAGTTGGTTGACATATTGGATAGCTCAAAAATCCACCCACGAGCCAACCTTGGAAGAAACTCCACCAATAGATCTTGATGTAGTCGCAGTCCTTCAGGAGGAAATGGTTGATGTAGTCGCAGTTCTTCAAGAGGAAATCGTTGGGCATACTAAGCAACCCTTGCTCAACCCACATCCCTTTTCAGATGACCACCTTCATTTGATCTTTAAGATGCGTCGGAACCTAGAGGACCAACTTCACAACCAGAGCATCCTCAACAGCCACGTGGACCTCTTGCTTGACTCCCTGTCTAGTGCACCGGCTGAAAAGCATCGTCTGAATTGTAGCCAACTGCTTGTTTTTACTTACAGAAATGAAGGATGCCCAGATTCACATTAATTAAAAAAATACTTATTATTTTAATGTTTAAAAAAATAATTCAAAATTTATTATTTAACCATTTTAATATTTGAAAATCAATATAAAAAATATTTTAAAAATATATATATATTAACCATTTTAATATAATATGTAATATACAACTGATCTTTGGGGCCTTGTCATAGGAATCCAAATGGCCTCTAATCTTAATCTGACTCACCTCATCATTGAATGGGATTCCAAAGTAATTATCAATCTTGTCGCCAAAATCATCAATGGAAATGATCCAGAGAAAATCACTCCAAGTTGGCATCTCTTGGGTCCCCTAAACAATTTGCAAGCTCTTCTACGACCCTCACTCACTCTAATAACCTCTCATATTCGATGTGAAGCTAATAAGGTGGCGAACAAGTTGGCTAATGAAGGAGTAACCTCTCCTTTGGGAACCATCTTCATCAACGCTAGGCAATCTTAGGACTCACAGTTGTTGCTTCAATGCAAGGAGTTGGTTCTCCAAGACTACCCTCCCCCAGATGCGGTGACATCCGGCCAAGCAGACGCAACCTGGAACTCATGTGGTGCAGGGTGTTATTACCCCCAGCCGCCAGCCTCACTTCCAGTCCGCTCACCATCAATAACATTCATGTTACAAGGTTGTTAGTGTGTTGGTATGCCAAGGGAAATTTTATGGTTCTTTGGGCGAACTAGTTACGGAGCACTAGAGAAGGTACGAAGCATTCAGTTAAATTCACCTCCATCTTCGTGGCACTCCTCTCAGTTGTTTCAAT
>JASDQU010206676.1:0-11754 GCA_032191745.1 Picea mariana
AGGAACTTGATGCATATATAATAAGGTTATAACGATCAAACATGACACATACCATGATACCTCGGACCAATTACCTCATGGAGCAAGAGTCTCCTCTGATGCAAGTCCAAGCCGATGGTGATAGAAGCTGTTGCTGCTGACAGGACAAGTCTGGCAAAGAAGAATAAGGATGGGCCCTCCAGGGCCATGCTCAGGTCAATCTTTCTCTCAGTACTCCATGTCTAGGACCTATGGGCCTCGAGACATGATCTCCTAGTTATCCCTAGGGATCGGGGATAACAATCTACATTACAAGTTTGATTTGGGAATTGTGTTGAGAATGTCTTGATTTTCTTGGATTACATTTTCCTTTCGTCATTACATCTCTGATTGTTTTTTGAAAAGGAAGAACTGAATTTATTTATTCTTTTTAGTAATCTTTTATAAGAAAATTTTTACATTCGAAATATTTGTTAAAGAGAAGAATTGGAAAATTTTGTACTTCATGATTATTTGGAATTATCTTCATTCAAAATTAAGAAATTGCAATTTGTATCTTTTGTACTTCAAAATAATACCTTCTCCATACTGTAATTAGAATTCATTGAATTGAAAGATTGCACATTCATCTCATTTTTCATTTTATTGGGTCAAGGTCACAACATCATCAGTTTCATTTTCATCTCCCTTTTAAGTAAACAACAACCTTTGAAATACAACGTAAATTTAAAATTTATTAGCAACTTTTATTTTCTAGGGATTCTTTTCAACAAAATTAGCTAGGATAGTGCTTTGGAATAGGTTGTAAGGCACACTCTCCAAAGAATCAAAACACACAATAGTATATTGTGATAGGGAGAGGTCAAATCCAATTGCTACATTTTGTCCCAGGAAGCCCTTCTAACACAAGGATCAATCACAAGGTCGCATTAGGACTGGCAGAGTTACTCAAACTACTCTGTTGGTCTTGGTGTAGAGATTGCACGTATTATTGGGGGTCACTTGAAGGTATATCCATGATTATTTGTGGGAGCCTCTCGAGTTGATTTCGGGCTAGATGCCCTACCTTTGCACGTGGATCAGACTTTCGACTATTTCCCATGCATCACTGTTGTAGTTGGTACCCTTAGTAGCTTATCTCTTTAGGGTATTTACACAGGCTGACTGTGGAGGGGAAATTCTTCACGGTACTTGGAATTGACGTCAGCCAAACTCACTCAGTATCCTTGGAGGGTATACCCACGATTATGTGTGGGAGCTTGCACTAGGGTGTAAGTCTGTTAATAAGGTCGTCAATGTAATGTTTCCACCCACTTTATCCCACCCCCTTCTTCTCTTGATTTAGCGATGTTGGATTTCATCACCAACTAGTGACATCCAAATAAGAAGGTTTGTTTGCTTGGTTTGATTTCTAGATTTTATTAGTGAGTGTTGTTTGTTTCTCTAGTTGGCCATAGATTTTTTTCATTCTTTATTTGGTTCAGCCAACATCCGCCTTCGCCATTCACATAGGATGAAAGGTATACCCAAAAAATATCTAGAAGGTTATCTCCCTTTGCTTCCTAACTCACTAGAAGGATCTCCTGAGGGAGTGGTCAATAACGAAGTAGCTTCTGAGGTTGGAAGCACACACTCTTTGGAGGGATTCATAATAGTTTCGGATTCTTTGGAGGCATTCAAAATCCCTGTCAATCTGTTATTGAGTGTTGTACAAAATCCACGTATGCTCCAGATGAACTCATCAAGAGAACTCATTGTTGAAAAAAAGTTTGAAGTACCTACTGGACCTAACGCAAGATCTAGAGTAGAAGATCCACTTTCTCAAAGTGAATCATTTATGACCCCAGCTCACATTGCTGAAACTTTTAATCTTAGTTCCACCCCTTTGACAGTACATGATCTTTACGACAACCTAGGAGCGAGTCCTGATCAACCTATGGCATCGCAAATTCTTGAGACGTCTGTTACCTATACGATACCTTTATATAATTTTACTAGCACGACTAGTAATGTCACCATAGTTTCAGACCAATTGTTGGTTGGTTCTCACTCGATTCTTCCTCTCCAGATGGCCCATTCTACTATGGTCCCACAAGCTACGACTGTTCCTACCGGAAATTTGGTTGTCACTCAAGCTCTTATTGGAACACCACTTCCACTTAGACCAAACCCGTAACTTCCCATTGGTTACAATGCTCTGAACACTTCCATTGCTATTCCTACCTAGAATCCATTCGGAGGTTCAAAACATTTTGTTCCTCCTGGGTATAACATTGCTACTCAATTTGTCCCTACACCTACCAAGGTTCTCTCTGGGGGGCCTTACGTTCCTCCTCCACCTATGTTTGGAGGATTTGGCCCTAGTGGATCCAATCCAGTTGGAGGCACTAGTCATTCTATCACTTCTGGTTTCCAGATTCCTGTTGGAGGTCAATCTCAAGCTGGGGGGAAACCTCAATTTGGGGGACAACCTTAGATTGGGGGAAAACCTCAACTTGGGGGGCAACCTCAATTTGGAGTCCATAACCCATTTTGTGGACAAAATGTACATGTGTTACAATATCAACCTTGGAATCTTCCTTTCCAAGGACATATGCAACTGTATGGGGGGAAACATCCTCAAGTTAATTATTTTGTACCACCTAACCTCAGTAAAAAATATCTGGGTTCTTTGAATCCCACTTGGGGTCAAAATTTCAATCTAATGTTCCTTTCCAAGGGAACATACCTAATCAACCCAACCCTGTGGGCTATCTTCCTCAAAATCCTCCACAACTGAATATGTCAGGACTGTCTAATTATATGTAGATTGCTTATGGTCCTACGGGTATACCTATGAGGCTTCCCCCTCAGAACTACCATTTTCCTCAAGTGAACCGACGGTTTCCTTTTCTAGCCACTTTGGATTTATCGGATTTGTCTAGGATTTTGAATAATCTTATTTTTCATTCTCCTTATTGGCCCGTCATATCGACCAAACTACTATCCGAAATTCCTAAATTTGATGGTCGAGCAAGAGAAGACACAAATAATCATGTTATTACTTTCCATCTTTGGTGTTCGTCCAATTCATTGATGGACAACTCCATCAGATTATGACTTTTCCAACGAACTCTCATGGGTTCGGCAGCAAAAGGGTACATCGAGTTACTGCGAGGATTATTTAATGACTTTAATACCCTAGCCATGGAATTTTTAACACATAACCATTTGCCAATTCGACACGAGACATGAACCAAAATGTTGAGTTCTTTTAAACAATCTTCTTCCACTCATATTTTTGATCACATTCACGAGTGGAGGAAGAGGAGACGCTTAATCAAAGTTCCCCTTCCTGATCAACTATTGGTTGAGCGGTTTACCAAGCCACTCATTGGGCCTATATCCCATGATGTTTCCATGGGTGGTGTCGTCACTGAAGAGCAGGCAATTTTTCGTGCCCAGTACCTAGATCTCGTTTATTCACAAATGAGAACACTTTATGATTTGATCCTTGACGCCCCTTATCCTTCCACGAATCCTACCCCATCACCTCTAGTAAATTCTCATGCTATTGATGGTGTGATTGGCACCTTTCATGCTAAAGCTCAGTCCACACACGCCAGTCACACCAATCCTAAATCTAATAATTGTAATGTAAACAATACTCCTACTCCTACTCCTTCCTCCGGTAAGACTTCTGAAGTCAATTCGGTTCAATCCACACCTACCAGAAAGAATCAAGATAAAAAGAAAGGTAAGGGTAAGAATAAGGAGGAAAAAAATAATAATCCACAATACAAAAAGTCCAAAATGCATCCCGTTGATGAGAAAGTAAACGTAAAACTCGTTACCCCTGCCTTATTTGTGGTGTCGATCAATATACAAAATACTGTCCATGACGCGCTGAGGTTACTAAGTTCCTGCAAGGGACCGAAAATCCTTCTACACTTGTCATCTTGTCACAACCATTTCCTTCTCCACAACATGCCGAATTGGTAATTTATGACCAACCATCTCCTTCTACCTCATCTTATGTCCCTATGCGTACTTGTGACTCCAAGAAGAACAAAGTTGCAGTTGCAACTCGAGCCAAAGATTACTCTTCGTCGAAAGAGAAAGTTGATGATATACCACCTTCGTTGGTTCAACCTTCTCCCCCAACTTCACCTCCAAATGGTCCTCTTCATCTCGAATGACCGGGTCTTGATACAGTTCTTCACCCTCCTCCTAAGGGAGTTGTTTGAAAGTCTTTGTTTAATCCTCACGCACGTGCTGCCCAAAACTACAATGTTGTAGAATACCTTACGCAAGCACCCTCTACGATGTCGGCTCTCGAAGTCCTTCAAAGTTGTCCTGCTCAACGAAGGAATTTTTAAAGGATACTGGTGGAGTTGATCCTACTAATACTAATTTGATAATCTTTGACTTGGAAGATCATGTTCCAAGGCTTCCTTCTCAATTAGCATTTCAGATCTAAGTTGTTGTTGAAAACAAGAATATATGTAGAACTGTTATTGATGAAGGAGCCTCGACTTGCGTTATGTCCATTACTTGTTGGAAAGATATTATCTCTCCTACCCTCACCAAATCACACAATACACTTAAGGATTTCAATGGTACATGTTTTAAACCTTATGGTGTTATTCCTTCGTTGTCTATTACGTTGGAAGGTAAATCGATCAATGTCGAGGTTGAGGTATTTGATGCACCTCTTGATTATAACCTTATACTTGGCCGTAGCTAGATTGATTCCATGTGTGCAGTTGTGTCTACCCTTTTCCGCGTGTTACATTTCCCACACCAAGGAAAGGTCGTTACTGTCGACCAAATGGCCTTCTTTAATTTTGATTCCCGTACTAGCAATGTTCCTTTTATCTCGAAGACACCTCCTAGTTATGAGAATGTTGGTGTGGGTCTTTTGAAAGATTCAACTCTGATGGCTACATTTCCAATCCCACCACTCGATATTCCCCCTCCTTTTGTGACTTCTATTAACATGATCTCCATCATTGTTCATGAAACCCCTGAGTCTTATGACCCGTGGATATTACCTAATGCTGGTGATTGTCTTTGTTACGGTGACAAGATGCCTTTAAGTCCAGTTGAATCTACTTATCAAGCTATTCAATCGACAACTCCCTCTCATCCATCTCTCTGTGATACATCTCCGGATCCGTTTCACGTGATATTTCCTATTGCTGAAATGATAATGTCAATCATTTCTATGGAAGACACCCCATGGGATGATGGACATCATCGTTCTATTCTCTTCCTAGAATGTGATACCATAGAGAGTTACCAACGAGTTTCGACTTCGTTGACCATTGTTGTTATTTCTTCTGTTCCATAGACAACACACGATGTTTTGTACGAAGGGAACTTGAGTAATATTTCACCCACCGTTCCTCTTGACATATCGATTAAACCTGGAGTCGTGGAAAATGTTCACGTCGGTGCCTCATGTTCTACTAATGAGGTCCACACCTATAAATCCCTTTTTCAATAATTTCATGACGTTTTTGCCTCGAGTTATGAAGACATTCCAGGAATTGATCTTGATATCGTTGTGCATGATATTAAGACATATCCGGACGCTAAACCCATTCCATAGAGACTTCTCCCAGTCCATCCACATAAAGCTTTGCTATCAAGATTGAAGTTGAAAAACTTCTTAAAGTTGGATTTATCTATCCTGTGGCTTTGACCGACTGGGTATCCAATCTTGTTTCGGTAAATAAGAAACAAGGAACGATCCACGTTTGTGTAGATTAAAGGGACATAAATAAATATTGTCCTAAGGACAATTATCCGACCCCTTTTGTTGACCAAATTGTTGATGATTATTCCGAGAGTGAAATCTTCTCCTTGATGGAAGGTTTCTCCAGCTATAATCAAATTAATATTTTACTCGCGGACCAACACAAGACTGCTTTTAGTTGCCCTTGGGGAACCTTTCCCTACCGGAAATTACTCTTTGGTCTCAAAAATTCTAGTGCGACTTTTCAACGTGCTATGTCTTATGATTTTCATGATATTAAGCGCATTGCACAACCCTATCTAGATGATCTACTGACACATTCCATGCATCGTCAAGATCACCTGGCACACTTACAGGCCATTTTCCTACACTGTCATTATTATCGCATATGTTTGAATCCGCACAAATGTGTTTTTTGTGTGGAATCCGACCAACTTCTTGGTTTCATTGTGTCTATACATGGGATTTGGGTAGACCCTTTGAAGGTTGAGGCTATTCTTAATCTACCTCCTCCTTCCATGCTATGCCATCTCCAAAGTTTGCAAAGGAAGGAAATTGTTTTATGTCGATTCATCCCCAATTACACTGAACTGACGAAAGGATTCACTCAGCTCCTCAAGAAAGGTTACGACTTTGTATGGGAAGATACTGCAAAAAAATCCTTTGAAGCTTTGAAACTCGCCTTAACCCATACACCATTATTGTTTCCCCCTGACTATAGCTGAGATTATTTCCTATACTTAGCTGCTTCGAATTCTACCATTGCTATGGTATTAGTCCAAGAGGATGATTCACATGATTCACATGTGATATACTATTTGAGTCGGAGTCTCACAGCTATCGAAACCGAATACCTACATGTGGAGAAACTGGCCTTGGGAGTTGTTCAAGCTATCCAACGTTTTCGTCACTACATCTTATTACGCAGAACCACTGCCATTTCCAATTGCAACTCCATGCAACATATCTTTACTCGACAATTTCTATGGGGAAAGTAATCCAAATGGATAGTTATGCCCCAGAATTTTGACTTGGAGTTTGAACATGCCAAGTCAAAGAAATCTTTGGTTTTTGTCAAATTGATATGTGACATTGCATCTAGTGAGACAGAAAATGTGGCAGAGGATTCCTTACCTGACGAATCCCTCTTTTTGATCAGTTCTGATGATGTATGGTATGGAGATATTATCATCTATCTCCAGGCTCAAACTTTCCAGCCTGATCTTTCTAGTACAGATCGTCGTCGTATATAATATCAAGCCCGTCAATACATCATACTTGGTGATACCCTCTACCACCATGGTATTGATTCCATTTTTTGACGATATCTCACCTACAATGAAGCTGAGAAAGATTTGAATGACTGTCACTCTGGAGGATGTGGCGATCATATTTTTGGGTATGCTACTACCCAAAATATCTTACGAGATGGTTATTTTTGGCCTTCATTGTTTAAGGATTTCATTACTGCTATCCAAAAATGCCACGGTTGCCAAACATATACCAATAAGATCCGATCTCACCCTGCTCCTCTTCACCCTGTAGTTTTCGTTGGTCCATTCTCCAAATGGGGCATTGACTTCATGACATGTAATCCTCACTCAGTCGGGGGGGATGGATACATCATTGTAGCTGTGGATTATTTCACTAAATGGGCCGAGGCGATGCCTACATTTGATAACATCGGGAAAACTACAACATTGTTCATATTAAATCATATCATTACTAGATTTGGTGTCCCTCAAGCCATCATTACTGATCACAGTAGTCATTTTCGAAATTTTATGATGTCTGAACTTACTGAAAATTTGGGTCTTCGCCATGAAAACTCAACCCCCTATTATCCACAGGCCAATGGCTAGGTTGAAGAAATTAACAAAGTTCTCACTATTATGCTTCAACAGATGGTAGGAATTCATAAGTCAAATTGGCACATGATGTTGTTCTCAGCATTATGGGCTTATCGAACATTCGTTAAGTCTGCCATGGGATTTACACATTTCCAGTTAGTTTATGGTATCGAAGCTATTTTGCCGATTGAATGTGAGATACCATATTTGAAACTAGTCATTGAACTTCTCCCTAACATCTTTGCTGAAGAGGAACATCTTTTGTATTTGATGCAATTAGATGAAACCCATCGTGATGCCACCTTAATTATTGAAACTCAGAAGAAACGTGTCAAATCCCAATATGAAAATCATGTCAAGCCATGTGTTTTTTCTAAAGGTGATCTAGTTCTTCTTTACGAGAAAGATCGTGATTCACTAGGGGCCGGTAAATTCGAGCCCATGTGGAGGGGTCTTTATATTTTCAAACGAGTGTTGTAGAAGGGAGATTATGATGTGGTCGATTATGATGGAATCCCTTTGAGTGAACCTAGAAATGGGCTTTACTTGAAGAAGTACTATGCTTAAGTAATTTTTGCATGAGTTTTTGTATTTTAGTGTATCATAATGTTGTGTGTTTTTTCTTTGTTTGGTTTCGACCTTTAGCTGCTTACCTTGCATTATGCTTGGTTTTTAGATGTTAGTGTCTTCAATACCCTACCTTGGCTTTGTTGATGGCACTAGTCACAGTACTCAGAACTTAGCATCTACTGCTTGGGAAATCTATGCACCTATGGATGAATTGATTAGTCTACATGGTGTCTTCCTTGGTCGTGCAACTAACAATATTGCGGAATACACTGCAGTCATCGAATTATTGACCGACGTTGTTTCACTTGGAATCCGTCATCTTATTGTATGACTTGATTCACGCTTAGTATTCCTACAGTTGAGTAATGTTTACTCCATTCAAAGTCCTACGTTGTTAAGGGTATATTTATGAATTCGTCTCTTGGAGCATCATTTTGATTACATTGAATATCAACACATTCCTATATGTCAAAATACATTAACATATGCTTTGGCTAGTTATTTGTTAGAAAAACATTTGAGACATTTATAAAATCCAATCACACTTTGTAAATACAACAAGTAAGTCGGTAGAAGTTTCATATATATACAACGATAAAAGTTTACAAAAAAGTGTTTTTGTCCGAAGACTAAAATATAAAAAATGTGAAGCACATGGCTTCATATACAATAGAGCATCAAGGATGTTGCTCACTATAACACATGACTGCCCTTACTACTCTACATAGCAGTTGACCGATGGAAGCAGACATGCCCACTATGTGGCGCTGGTAATGCCTCAGAATATCATCTATAGAGGCATCTGGGATATTCATTGTGAGTCCCTCTAGATTTTGTTCTAGAGTCTCAAAGTCAACAACAACTACTCCTACTATGTCACCTCTCTCCTCTCACCTCTAGATAGGGGATGAACCTAGAGGACGATAAGGTTCCACATCTGCATCATCAAAGAGAGTTTGATTAGTCATCGGATAAACAACATAAAAAAAAATATATATCTTCAAAAATAACAAAAACATCATATAAACAAAATGTCCTTCTTACCTATGTCCCCCCATTGGGAACCNAGGGTTAGGTCCGGATCTCCATGGAAGTCTATCCCAGAATATTCATAATCGTTGACCATGAGCATTTGATTTCTCAACCAGTCGAAGAAGACATCGTTATATCTAACGATGGGACTGACTGCATGTCATGCCATGAGGTTGACCCACCTCTTCATTCTCGGATCCCGTGGGGTAGCTATACCCAACTCTACCTTAAAGCACAAAACTGGGACCCTCTCTAGGAAGAAGGATACCAAAACTGACCCGTATCCAAACTGTTTCAATCCACCACTCCTGCACCTGGTCAGTTGTTTTTTCATACTTTTAGGAACCCCTTCACACCATTTGAAGACTAGGGGCTCCATACACTCCAGTGCATACTGAAAATAGATCTGAAGAGACATATAGGAAGCTGCACTCCCTACCATGCATGTGATGGTATGTAGGATGGTTCACAGAGGCAAGTCTCAGACATATCTAATAGCGAATTTACCACTATGTTTCTGGGTACTTGGTACACAATGTTCACTGATATAGTGATTCATAGGCTCACCCCCACCCCTGCTACTTGTGAGTGTTACCCCGGATCTGCGATGAGATAGTCAAGTTAAGAAGTAGATATCCTCAATATCTATGGTAATATTTTGAGCACCCACATGAAACGCCTGCTCGTTCACATCCCACATGTGAACTAGGTACTCAAGTAGTCTCAGCTGGGCCCTCATACCCTAGATCTTAAAGAATTTCAATAACCCACACCGTCAGAGGGCCAACACCATTCCCAGGTCATTCCCGGCACAATAGTATTCCTCCTCGTGCTCTCTTTCATTCCATTCCAACATTTTGACTGTGGAAGACCTGCCAAGGGAAAGTAAAAAGAGATTAGCATCATGATTTTCTTCCCTGGAAAATTTTTATTGGCAAATTCATCTTTAAAAAATTTTGGGCTGCGGACGTCGCAGCCCTGTGCATTTGCATAGTGCGGAGTTATCGCATGCTGGCTATAGAGCCGCCGTCGACGGTGATAGATTGTCGTAGGGCACAATATAGGGTGCCTGTGATGACCTCCGTGCATGGGTACCCCTAGAAAGTCAACCCAAAAATCCATTTTCAACCAATAAAAATCAAATTCTAATCCATGGAAAGATGAAGGAAATGAATATTACCTTTTCTATGGAGACGATTCATTGAATGATCAGCTGTGCCCACCACAATCTGTAGTGGAAAACTGAGGTAAAAAGAGGGTTTGGAGCAAAGGTTTGGGTGAAATTACAAATGAAATAGTGAAATGTGAGTTTTTACTCATTTTATTGATTTTATTACTATTCATTTGAATATTATATTAATTTTATATTTCATCCAAATCCTAAAGTCCTAACAACTTTACAAGTGGTTGAATTTTGCAGATAAAATGTCTAGGAGTGAAACGTTGGAACAAGGATCCATTTTTTGGTTTGTTTTTTATACATTTGTCGCATGTACAGATCCTTTTAGGGTTTTTAGGAAAAACGCCAAGCAAGTCTTGATTATTTATCATGCTCGTGAAACCATGAGAATGTAATCGAGTAGTCTTTTGTCATTTTTTCGAACTCGTAATGGTGACACGAAAAACGAAGCCTATGGAGTATCCTTTAAGCTCTTTTCACGCTCCATAAAAATGAAAATATTACCGAAAGACCTTGTTCTTTTCATGCTCATAAAAGTATTTGAAGAAAACATATGACGAGTGGTAGGTTATCACTATTTTGTTCTCGTCAGATTAATTTACGAAAAAGGGCCTAATGAAGTTCTCTTTAAGTGTTTTTCAGACTCTCTAAACATGAAAAACCCATGTGTTTTCTCTCTTTAGACTCATTAAACAAACATCGAAAGACCCATATGGGATTGAACCACTCCTTCTTAGGGATTGTTAAACATACTCTGAGGGACTCATTCGAAGGATGAGCATACATCAACAATCATATGTTATCCTCCTCAATCTTGCGTAAAAATAAAGAGGTACTCGCCATAAATGGTGGGGGGAAATTGGGAAAGAAATGTGTCTCTGTATTTGTGTTAGTGGCAGTAATAGTCACTCTTGAAAATGACACCCCCCTTCATCATTGTATTTGGGTTGGGAAATCCATTTGTCTCCTGTTTGACCATTCACAAATTCATATGTTGGGTCCTCCTTGAGTCAATGATGCCAAAAACATTGTCGTGTCATTCATATGTTCAAGAGAAGTCCAACCAAAACAAGCCTTCTATTGAGTCGGGCATCTGCAGTTATAAATATTCTACCATGTCGGCCTTCCCTAAGTCAGTTTCGAATCACTTCATACTCTGATCTACTTCTTAGCACTAGAAGACAAACGTTGGCCCTTTCTGGGCCTCCAAACTCTGCCACACGTGCCAAACTGCCCTGTAAAGCTGCCACACACTGGAGGTGACATCAAGGATCTCTGGAGGACGTCCTGGGTCAACAGAGGGACACGTTCCACATGTAGTGGGTCAACCCCCTAGGGCTGGGCTCAGCCAAGGCGTCCTGGATGAAAATGTCTTTCTTCTTCTCTCGTGCAAAGGCTCGACC